>JBBPDE010000031.1:529629-562410 GCA_037974605.1 Nannopetersius ansorgii | reverse complement strand
CACACACACACACACACACACACACACACACACACACACACACACACACACACACACACACACATATATATATATTATACATACATGGAAATTTAGCTGAATTTATATTTGGATTACTATTTATGTTTTTAGTCAGTTATACATTTTTAATCATTTAGAACTAAAAAAAAACCCATATTGCCATGAAAAAAGAAAAAAAAATGCTGAGAATATTTGCAGTTTCCACGTTGTTGTGGAGATCCGCATCAGTATGGTTCTCATGAAAAATCAGCGTGTGAGCTGCGAGTCCTGATCCGTGTAAAACTGGGGAATTACTGTATATATATCAGGAGAAAGACTAAGAGAGGGGAAGGTAGACAGAAGGAAGAGAAAATTTTAGAGGGGGTGGTAAGCAAGACAGACAGAGAAAACAGGAGAAAGAATAAGAGAGAAACAAAGAAACACCAAGAGGAAGACAAAAGAGAGTGCAAGAGAGAGAAAGACAGATTGATGGGGCAAGCAAAGCAGAGAAAGAATGAAAATGAGAGAGAAACAGCAGAGAGAGAGAGAGAGAATTGAAAATGGAAGAACATACATATATTCTGATAGCTTGGGACATCACAAAGAACTGAGGCAGAGGAAACAAAAGCTTTGTTTAAATAGGCTGCTTTCTAATTACCATGGACCTAGAGATGTATGTTTGCATGTAGAAAATTCCATTGTAAATTCTGCGACGGCTACTACTGATTTGGCCTCAGTCCCACTAGTTTACATGAGAAATAAATGAGTCGGAAGATGTATTTAGATTAAATGGTAAAATGCTGCAGAGCTGTAGATTTGCACAACTCCTTGACATTTTGGTGCCATCTCGTGGCAAGACATTACAATACAGCAAGTTCTGCACTTCCGAGTTTACTTTAAGATTATGTTGAACACTATGGGGTGGTTACCGGGACAGGTATTAAGCCCACAGGATTTTGAATGGACGGGGTACTAATCCTATATCTCTAAAGTGCAGGCACTACTTCTTAAACCTGTTCCCAGTACTGAAGACTCTGTTCTCTGGAGACCCATCCAGTCCCTTTGGGAGGTGTGATCCAGAACTGAACACTTTTGTGAGAACTTTTACTCTTGTGGCTAATTGCAGTCAAATCATCTAGAAATGCCCAAGAAATTTTCCAGCATTTAGTGTAAAGCCTTCCCACAGCAAAGAGGGTCAAGCTCCCTTGATTCCGGGAGAAACCAGAGTGTGAATTGGTCCACCATGTTTGGGAGTACTGCCTTTTTTAACAACAAAAAAGTTAAAAACACTGCCCCCCACCTGCATTTTTTGTCTCTTTGGGTTCTGGGTCTTGATTGATGGGGTACAGTTCCCCCCAGTACTCCCCCCCACTAATTCGAACATGGGAGACACACAGAGCAGGTGTCTACAAATGTGGAAATATAATGTATAAAGTGAAAGTGAACATTTGTCACACGTGAACACACCACTGCACACAGTGTGAACAGCACGAAATTCAACCTCTGCATTTAACCCATTCACCAAGTGAAGCAGGGGGCAGCCATGAACACGGCGCCCGGGGAGCAGTGTGTGGGGAAGGTATATTGCTCAGGGTACCTTAGCAGTGCCTAGCGGTCTTGATGATTGAACCCGGACTTTCTGGTCTCAGGCCGAATGCCCTAACCACTAGGCTACCAGCTAGTAACAATAACAATAATAACCAACAATAATAATAGAGTGTGTTGATTTCTTGACAGCTGATTTCCATCATCCATGCATGATGCCTGTTAAACTTCTCACCTGCTTGAGTCTCCTTGTGACTTATGTAAACTGGTGAGTGAACAAAAATGTTTTAAACACTTGAGAAATAGTGTACTCTTGGCTATGAATATTAAAATGCTTTTACTCTCTCTCTCCCTCTCTCTCTCTCTCTCACACACACACAACTTATTCACTCTTTCAGCGAGAAAGGCCTTCATGGAATTCATTTTGGGGAATGGAACGAATCTCAGCTGCAGCCCACCATCCAGAAACTGATGAAAGGCTATAATCGATACCTCAGGCCGAATTTCAATGGTCAGTTATGGCAGGACACTCAAACACATGTGACAGTCAAGAGTTTACAATATATTTTATGACCATTCAAAAAATTGGAAGCATTTGTAAATAACAATTATTTTTGCAATTTTGTCTATAATGAAAGTGAAAGTGACCATTTGTCATATGTGAACACACCACAGCACACAGTGTGAACAGCACGAAATTCTTCCTCTGCATTTAACCCATTCACCAAGTGAAGCAGGGGGCAGCATGAACACGGCGCCCGGGGAGCAGCGTGTGGGGACGGTACCTTGCTCAGTGTACCTCAGAGGTGCCTAGTGGTCTTGGGAATCGAACTCAGACTTTCTGGTCGCAGGGCGAATGCCCTAACCACTAGGCTACCATCTGCCCCCCCGGATGATATGAGACTTGTAGTATTGTGTTGTAGTAATATCAGTGTGTGTGTCTGTGAGTGAGTGATACAGTTTACTAATATGGTATCTTATTTAGATTTTAGATGCTTATAAATAATACTGTGTAATACAATATAACAGTAATATCATATAAAGTTGTCTGTAAATTAACTGGATTTGAAAACACCCAAACATCTATACACACACACTCCTACAGGTTTAGTCCTAAACTGCAGCTTATAGCTAAATTTCATGTTCCACAGGTGGGCCTGTTGAAATTGGAATGAGTTTGGATATTGCCAGCATTGACGCCATCTCTGAGATCAATATGGTACAGTATATCTTAATCGAACTGAGATGTGTACAGTTATATGGCATCCATACTTGGTAGTTTGCAGATGAATGGATCTGTTCCTTTGTTTGTGTGCGAAATGTCCTCAATAGGACTATACAGCCACTATATTTCTCAGGCAGCGCTGGATGGATTCAAGGTTGGTATTCCCTGGAAATGAAAGCTTGAGCTTGGATGGGCGCCTGGTATCCCTGCTTTGGATCCCTGATACCTTCATTCCTGATTCCAAACGGTCTTTCCTGCACGATGTCACTGTGGATAACAGACTCATCCGAATCTTCAGCAATGGCACTGTCCTCTATGCCCTCCGGTAAGCACTGACTCAGGCTGAGGAAAAAGAAAGCACTTGTTGATAGTGCAGAGGCCAGTTCATGGGGAGGAAAAAGTCCCCTGTGAAAAAGAGGTAAAGCAGATAAAGTGTGCTGAAGCCTCAGGATATGTAGATCTTTATTTGTTTGGTCTTGTATACACCCTTGTACCTTATCCACCTTGACCTGTTTTGATCACTAAAACCACACGTTAAGGAAAATACTTCTCTCTCTTTATCTTTACACAGCATTACAGCTACCATTGCCTGCAACATGGACCTTACCAAGTACCCAATGGACAGACAAGTATGCACCCTGCAGCTGGAGAGCTGTAAGTGTCTGCAGGATTAGGGAAAGGAAAATGACATATTTGTATCATTCTGTCACTAAGACATTAACACAGACAAAGGGTTTTGATGTTTATTGTAGATAATCTTGAAAAAAAAACTTTTATGCAGCCTATTGTGCTTGTTTGGCTGAAACCATTGCAAACCTGACATAAAACAACTATTGGCACTTCCCCTTTACCCCTTAGAAATCTGGAGTAAGTATACTGTTGTATTGTTTAAATGCAGTGGCAAAAGGAACTAGTGTGACATATTGGCATTGCACATGAAGTATTGCATATAAATCCATTATATTACATATACCTTCTGCATTGGCAGATTTCAATCTAAATGTCTGACATTTTCACTTGTTTGAAAAAACATGGCAAAAAATGATAATGTTAAAATAATATGCGCATAAATACTTTTCTTCATCTATCCTGAGGATGTGTTAAAGCAGAGAAAGCATTAAAATATGGTGCAATGGTTCTCCATAGTGAAGAATGGGACAACACCCATGTACAGTATCAAAGGGATTGCAAATGATTCATGTTTCTGTGTGTGGTCAGGGGGCTACAACCTGCAGGATGTGGTGTTTTACTGGACTCGAGGGAATGATTCCGTGAAAGGCTTAGACACCCTCCGTCTGGCTCAGTACAGCGTGGAGAGCTACTACACCTCGGTGTCTGAGGCGGTGTACGAGACAGGTGCTCCATATATTTCATGGACTGTATTTACAGTTGTCTGTTTATGTGGACCTTTAATATTCACAATCATGTAAAACTTCTCCTTCTTATTATAACAGTGTGCATTGGCAGGCTGTGCGTAATTTGTGCTTTAGTGCTCATCTGCTGCATTTGTACCTGTGCAGGTAATTACCCAAAGCTGGTGCTGCACTTTTCTCTGCGCAGGAATGTCCTCTTCTTTATCCTGGAGACCTATGTGCCCTCCACTCTGCTGGTGGTTCTGTCCTGGGTCTCTTTCTGGATCAGCCAGTCTTCGGTTCCTGCTCGCACATGCATTGGTTAGACTCATGTTTTCTGCATCCACTTCTCTCAACATTTTCTCATACACTTTTCACAACTCAAGTCAATTTGCTGATGAACTGCTTTAAGGTGCTTTTGACATAATTACCATAGAAACAGATCCAATACTTCTAATAGATACATTTGTTGAAGTATGTGTTCGTGGCAACACTGAACAACAGTCCATTGAATAAGACTGCAATGCAAAAACACGACAATGACTTTCATATACTCTATGTTAAGTATGGACTCACATTCCCACATTCAATTCAGACTCCTCAGGACCGGAGGATGCAGTCACTCAATCTGCATTTTTAACATCTCAGCTCCACCAGAGAGTCTGAACTCAAGGCTAAAGACAAAACGACATTATGCTATTATTGTAGTTTGTATTGGTTGAGAATAAAAAGGTAACAAAACTTACAAAAATGTACAATTTGTCAAGCTGTGGTTGCACTTCAGTGGTAGTTAATTGCATTTGGAAAGTCCTGAAAAAAACACCACCTTTTTGGTATTATGTGCTTGTCTGAACTTTGAATCTGAAGTATACTTGTTGTGACTGTGACGTTTAACATATTGAGAAACGTCTAGCGTGCAATTAATCAGAATCAGAAAATATTATAGATCCCAGAATAAACTGCTTATGAGTTCTGAATATACTACATAAAATATACAACAAATACACTAAACAACAAGACACTAACCAGACTGGACTATCTATGACATTCGGCTGATGCTCTTATCCAGAGCGACGTACATCAGTGCTTAAGTAGTGCACAACTGTTTCTTACCTGAAAACAGCTTAAATCCATCTCAACTATTTAACCAAGGTACTGCAGTCAGAGCATCTATACAACAACGGTCAAATAATAATTAGCCAACAACTACCCAACAATACATAAGCCATATATGACTGGTAATTAAAGCAGCATACATATAGAGGAACTAGCACTAACAGTTCTAAACGGTAAACTGTCCAGAATGCCTGGATAAAAATGTCTATTAGCAACATTTAAGATTTAAATTTTAATATACACTTCTATAAACATGACTATAATGAAAGGAAGTGTGGTGTTTAATTACTTTTAATTCAGATATTCAAAATATATTTAATACTGTAGATGATATAGAAAATTCTTGGCTCTGGAGTAATCATTTGTGTTAACTGTGCTTCACTTGTCTATTTCTCACACTCCCTGAGCACATACAGGAGTGTACTAACATGAACAGACCAGTCATTGAACTCGAGTGCAACTGTCACCTTTGCGCACTCAGCACAGCTACGAAGACAGCATGACATAGAGCTTCAATGCCAATCCAAATGTAAAGTTGTTGTTTACGATCTGTGTTCAACAGGGGTGACCACTGTTCTAACAATGACAACACTCATGATGGGGGCCAGGACCTCACTGCCCAATGCCAACTGCTTTATCAAGGCCATAGACGTCTATCTTGGCATATGCTTCACCTTCATCTTTGGAGCTCTGCTGGAGTACGCCTGTGCCCATTTCTGTACCATGCAGCATCAAACTATTCTAGATGTACAAAGAGTAAGTATTTTATGTACAAGCCTTTACAAAAAAAACACAGCCATATGCAAAAGTACTCCTGGTCAAATAACGTTATAGATTGTCTAAGTTAATGAGCTTATAAATGCTGTGGCTTGAAACAAAACACTTTTTGGCTACAAACAAAGGTATGTTTGGGAAAAACATGGTGGGTTCCCTGTTTTTCATTTTGTAAACATTAATTGAATTTACAGTATTTTTATTTCTGTAAATTCAATTAACTTTTTACTGTAATTGCCCTGCTTATACCAAAGAAAATGTCTGCGCATACAGAAGAAAACGCCCGTGCATTAATGACAGTACAATCTTGACAGTGATAACATCAATATTTTACATCGAGCACTGCAGGAATTCAGTGTAAACTGTACAATACGAATAAAGGTTTAACTTTACATTTTCTTTAAGGCTAATGAGTTTTAAAAGCAATTAAAGTGTTTCGGGAGTATGTTTGGGGACATATTGCAGGTTTACAATGAAAAAATAGACATTTTAGGCATTAGTTTTACCCAAACACAACAACATGAGTTAGGTTCATTCGTACATTCATACCCATTATCGTATGGCACCTGTGCTCATGACCTAATCCCATGCTGTTCGTGCCCACTTTTGGCCAATTGAAACCCATGAAAACTACATTTTTTATGTCCATGTTATTTATACTGTTAAATTATACAGATTAGGTAAAAATGCTTTCATTCTAAATTCAACATTTGAGAAATGTAGTTTTTAGTGGTTTCCATCAGGTTATGCAATTTAGCCCTTTTTGGACAAGCGAGGAATTTTCTATTTTTACTACATAAAGTTTGTAACTAACATCAGTTCTTGTCATAAGTATCAAACATCTATTCCTTTGTTTGCTCTTTTTTTATCCTTCAAATACCAGTTTGTTTGCACAATGCACTTGTTAGAAAACAACCTAAAAAATGACCACCATTTTCTAGATTCTCAATGCTACTGTGGTCAGAAATGGATAAATGACACAATATGGTAGCAACCACTAAAAACAACATTTCTCAAGCGTTGAGTTTGGAATGAAGGTATCTTAACCTAAACAGTATTTAACAGTGTAAATAACAAGGAATTAAATTTAGTTTTCATGGGTTCCAATTGGCCAAAAGTTGCCATGATGGAGTTAAGTGGCGTATATTATTGATATATTTAATGAGTTATGAGTAATGAAAGAAATCCAGACCCTTGGGAAATTCCATGTGCACTAACTAAAAAAAAATAAGTGAACTGGACACAAAAGGCAACAAGACCAGAGGGTTAATGATATTAAACTGCAATACAAAATTATATAAAACATAAAAAGCAGATTTAAAATGTTTAGGTAAAATCTCTGAGAGAACAGTGCAAAACATTATGATATAATGAGTTTCTCTCTTACATGATAATCACTTAACCGAAATCGGACAGCTGACTGAATACAACATGACGTTACATACAGTAAACCCCGACATTTTTCAAAATAAAAGATCCAGCTGTAACTTAGACGATGGTGGCCTCCAGTGGCGGCTGACCGTGGGTGTTACATTAACATTATTAGGAAAATAGAAATAATTCACACTGTAATAATAATAATAATAATAATAATAATAATAATAATAATAATAACAATAATAATTATTATTATTATTATTATTATTTTTTTTTTTTTTTTTTATTACAACAATAACAACAGCATGTGGTGCTGCTGGATGCAGATTTGACTCCATGGCCTTAAGTTTTTATGCTTGCAAGCTATCAGCTGTGGCATGCCAGTGAATCCCAATCTAGATATTAAGTGTTATGTTGACTCTAAAGTTAGAATGAGATGTTAAAAGCGATCTCAGTATGGCTTCAGGTGTTAGACTTATTTGAAAAATAAATACATAGTAAGGATTTAAGGATTTACAGAACATTGTAATAAAATAACAAAAACATCCATTGACTGGATGTTAGGGTAACATTTAAATCACAGTCTTCAATGCAGCATCACGATTTAGAAGATCATTTAGAATAATTTCGAATTTTCAATAATCCATACTGTTGTGTGTCCAAACTAATTGGCTGCCATGGTTTAATTTGTGGCCAAGATTGTTGCCAAATCTGTATCCTTTTTCATATTTCAGAAACATGTCATAGTGACTTCAGAATACTCCACTGACCTTCACAGTTCCAATATGTTAACACTACAAAGTGCTACTAAGTGCATGTGACATATACTTTTAATACACTGCAGTATCGGTTAAATCGTGTAATAATGTATTAACACATTTTGTTTGCGTATCACTAGTCAAACTACATATTTTATTCATTTTCTAAGTGTACATCCGTACACAAATCAGGAAACGTTTAGGACAATAGCCATTCATTTTGGAACAGAACTGATTAACGTGTTACTTGTCACATTTTTGTTTTACTCCACTGTGTATACTAAAATGTATACCAAACATAAACTTTTTTTTCACTTTAGAAATCAATTAAACATTTGACCTGGATTATGCAAACCTATGCACTCAACTGTTTATTTGTAAAATAAATAAATAAAAAGTGAATCATTCCTTCATGCTGTATTATTGCATTTTTAAGTTCACCATAAACAACTATTGTTCATTTTGTCTCAGGAGCTTCTGAAGGAGTTTGAGGAGTCGAATGGCAATGGATCCATTCAGTTAGTCACTTCCACAACACCCACCAAGGGCCTGAATCAAGAAACCCAGCCAGAGACGACAGAGCAGTCTGTGGAACCTGAAGGAGATCAGCAAATGGAGAAAACGCAAGGGAACGGCTGTGGCTTGTCTTCTGTTAAACAGGTTTCACGCAAGGCAGTGTCTATGATGAGTGTCGAAAATCCCCACAACATCGACAGACATGCACGCACCTTATTCCCTGTGGCCTTCCTTCTGGTCAATATCTTTTACTGGCTGTATTACCTGTTCATTTAACAGAACGGACACACAAGACTTACCTGTCCACAATGGCCTAAAGAACCCATTGACAAAATGGACTACATGCAAAACTAAAATAAACACTCTGGTCTTAAAGTCCCCATTGATGCTGAGCTGGACCCGTACTTGATTTAAGCAACAAACATGTGTAGTGAAGACATAAATCACTAAAGACATAAAAAACAAGGATTACAACACAGGCATATTCAGTGATGACACTGCTTTTGGCTTCCATTACATATGTTACTGCTTTCATGACTCTACATTGTTAAAAATTACAGAATTGTATGTATTCTTAAATGTATGTTTTTGGACAAACCTGAAATTTGAATGCTACTGACATAGAAATGACAAGTGTATGTCATAGTAAAGCAGAGAATACTTTGTGCATATCTGTATAGCATATCTATTATATGTATGTATATGTATATGTATATGTGTATTTATTTATTTTTTGTTTTGTTTATTGAATTAAACGAAAGAATTAGCTTGCTTTATATTTTTGTTTGTTTGTTTACTTAGTTATGTTTTGTGTATTGTCCATCTCATTTTATCGAAGTTGAGCGTGCAATAGCCACTTCTGCCCACACGATGTCGTAGAAGGACGTCTACAGAACAGCTTGGGAGCGCAGGAGCCAATCAGAGGGCAGGTTGCCTTTTAAAACCGGGAAACTTAAAAAAAAAAAACACACACAACAAACGTTCGGCTGCACAGAGACGGACTTACAGAAAGTTTCTCAAACGGAAACGAGGCCCAGGATAAGGAAACCTTTTGCGGTAAGTTGACAACTTTTAATGACAACTGTTCATCTGTCTGCCGACAAACCGTCCAGAGGGGTTTTAGATTTCAAGTTAAGCTGCCACAGCAGCAGTGCTAACGGCTAGTTTAGCCTGCTGGTTGCTTTTCATTACCTTGTTTTGAAGTGTCGTAACCATTTGTCTAACGTCAACACACAACACAGTGTGAACAGCATTAAATTAATTCTCTTGATTTTACTCATTCGCCAAATGAATCAACGGGCACACAGGAACACAGCGCCCGGGGGGCAGTGTGGGGACGGTCTCTTGCTTAAGGGTATCTCAGTAGTGCAACAGTAGTCTCCGGATTCAAATCTGCAACCTTTTTGTCGCCGGGGTCCAAGAGCCGTTACGTAGCTTCATTCAGAACTACAGTTTAATGAAGTAGTTTCGACACAGTCAGACGAACGAGTTATGCGAGTTGAAAAAATTGAGATGATGTCCAGTCAATAAGGTGATTTGTCATCATGATTCTGCTCCATTGTGTTTGGGTCGCGTCACCCACTACATTCAGTGGACTCTCCTCCACAATATTTATTTCAGTCTAGAGAACTGATTAATAAAATCTTTCATAGTTGGAATCACTGAGAGGTTGCAATTGTTTGTCATTGCTAGACAGTGAGTGACCATGGAGGCCGTGATTTACCTTGACCAAGAAAATGGCAGGCTTCGCGCTCCAACTATCAAGTCACGACAGAGGCTTCAGTCCGCACCTGGTAAGCTGCGAATTTTCTTCTTAAACGGCCAGCGCAGTTGCCTTATTTGAGCTAGGCGGGGAGGAATGATTCTACATCAGGCCTCAATTTTAAAAGCACTCTAACATGTTTGTCATTTTATAGAACAGGCTCTGAAAACTCCCCTTCATGTGAAGAAGCTTGGAGTCTCTGTTCAGTCTGCCCGCAAAGCTTTAGGAACGGTTAACAATTTGGTGTCCACCCCAGCAGTCTCTCTGAGAAGTGAAGTGAAGAGTAAACCTTTTGGAACCCAGGTTGGTTGTCGAAATATTGTTTCTTTTAAATTGATTAATTGCGTGAAATTTATTTCTTAAATTTTTTTATAGCAGTGTAAAGTGCCCCCTCAGCTGGTTTGCGAAGAGTATCCAGAGGTAGAGAAATGTTACCCATACAACCCAAGTGGTAGGTTATTTATAGAATGCACGAATACTACTTTACTCTCTGTTGACCCAAGGCTGACTCATGTCTATGAACTATCCTCAGATTTTGAAGATTACAGTGTACCAGAGGAAGTCTGCCTCAGCCGACTCTCGTTGGCTGGTTTGGGAACTCGGCAGTGGCCCCTGGCTTCAACTGAGGATGATTTTAAGATGGACCCATGTTTGAAATTGTCTCCTCTTAAGATGCCAACAGGTATTTTGACTGTTCTATCAAAGTCTTGATAATGGGTTAATTGAATAGGCAATTGAATTATCTGTTTTGATTGGTCTGTTTCCAGAGAACTGCAGAGAACTGGAAACCTTCCTAGATACGGTCATTGTGCTGACTGTGGACTTGCCTCCAGAGTGTGACGAAGCTAAATAGTGTTATTTTGTTTTTGTTTTTTGTACATTGTTCTGTTGGTTTTAATAATTGTTTTGAATTCATGTTGTGTTCCATAATGTGATTAACAGAATAAAGCTTTGATCAGATTTTAAATTTGGATTTTCACTTTTTGGATCACATTTGCTTGATTTATTAAATGCTAGGGTTTATTCTTGACTGTTTGAAATACAGCCTGGTGTTCCCCTGGAGTGCAACATGCACATACTTGCTCAGTTCAATCTAATGGGGGGGACCTCCTCTGAATTTTGTGTTCCCACCTAATGGAGTCCTCTGCTACAAAATTCCACTGTGTAGTCAGTCTGGTCCTACATGAACATTCTCAGTCACGTCATAAATGTTCTTTTATATTGCATTGAAAAAGCATGGTCACTGAAGGAGTGCTTTCAACCACAATTTCCATTTCTGCTTAACTGGTCCATAGACCCAAATGAAGCAGTCATTTGTTTCTACTGAGACAATAGTCCAACAGTATATAATGGAAGCACCAGTCAGTCATGGCCAAATACCCAGTCACTTTGATCTTTTCCTTTGGGCTTCATCTAGGCATGCTCAACATTTTATACACACCAAAGAACATTGCAGGATAATTGCTAAAACCTATCTGCATCTAGACTCATTTGCCAAATATTTATAAGAGCCACTCTGTGTAGAGACAATGTTTGCATTTATTTGTCCCTTAATCTTCATGTCAAAAGACAATAAAGTGCAAGTGTTACTCACATTTAAAATGGCAGTCTTGGTGAATATGCAAGTAGGGGAGCGGAAGGGTGAAAAGTAACCAATACAAAGACTTGACTTATTAAAATAAGGAGATGCTATCATGTTTGCTGTTATTCTTACAGCGAAGAAGAAGGAAACGTGTAAAAATGTTAAGGCACAATATTAATAGCACCGGTCTCTGAAGAAAGCCTCTTTTAACCATGGAAATATTACAAATTAGTAAAAAAACTTTACAAAACAGCAGTCATTATCCCCTTTAAAAGGGGCAACAATTTAAAGTGATACAAAAGTACAAAACAAACTGGGTCATCAGCTTTGGATATTCACTTTGCTTCTTAAAAAGCCTTCCACAACCTTCCCCAACTGCCTAACATACTCGAACACTTACACGCTTTCACCATCCCCCCGCATCTAAACTTACTTATGCCCTGCAAAATCAACACTTGTCTTACACATGAGAGTACCTGAATTGGTAGAATGTAAGGAGTTCGCATCTGCTGCTGGATGTCCGTTGTACATAATCCCATCATAATGTCTGGATGGGTAAAACTTGGTCAAATTAAGGCAAACTGGATAGTTGCACATGTCTTGTGTATCCAAACAAGTAGTTAGTGTGACTCAGGATGCCCTTTTGTCATGTCTGAAAATGAATTCTCCCAAAACTGGATGGCTGATCTAGAGCTCTGATTCTGTATGCCCAGGTCATAGTGTCAGTTATAAGATGAGCAGTAGTGTAACTGAATGTAGCTGTGGATGCAGTTTGCATGAGGAATAGCTGCGGTTTCTCGTGTTAACTTCCAACAGTCCAAGATGTGTCACCATTTCCTTCAGGTCCCTCTCTTAGATTCCCATTCCTGAAAGAAAAGGTCACAACGTTTGGATTTGCTGCATAGCTACAAATATTTTTGGCATAACCTGAACAGTGTTGCTGCTCAGTGCTGGCGACTACGAAAAGAAAATAGGATCCAACATGCCAGCCATTTATCTTCATGGCAGTAAAAAAACGATTTTGGAAACCGGTCCAGGTTTCCTGACAGGATGAGCCCATATTGACTGATGAGGACCATTAAAACCTAGTTGGAAATTGATTTAATATGTTGAATGCAATTCTACTGTTGATGTTATACACTGAGCTCTTTACATTATTTCAATCTTGTCCCCATATGATGATAAATGTTGCAAATACCAATTCCCTTATCTTGTGTTAAGATTGTGTGTGTTCACCTTGGCTTTCTGCATAACATTTCCCTTTGTGGACACGTAGATGGACGGGGGGTGCTTGCGCATTTCCAAGGCACAGTTGACCGGTAGGAATGACTCAATGTATTGTGCATCTGTCTTCTGGGTTTTCTATGAAAGCAGGTATGATTTACTCAGGTTATATAACCATAAGAACACTTTACATTTACTTTACATTTCTATGACGAAATGATTGATACAGATTGAAAACTGGTTATATTAACATAAACTAAGGCTTTCTCTAACAAAGCTAACATTAAGGAATTTAATAAGGAAATAAGTTCAGGTAGAAACGCTACATTGCAGTTTATCACAGCAGAAGTGCATGAATGCGTGGGGCGATATCACTGTCTGAATGGCTTGGAAATCAATTGTCCAGTGCACCTCGCCAGTTCTCGTCTTCCTATTCAACAGTTATTGAACTGTTGGTGTGTTACAGGAGGAAAATAACTAACCTATGCTGGACAGAAGTCCACCAAAACCACCCGATAGTTAATACCTTGCTTAAGGGCTTGGTCTCCACAGGAGCTCCCAGCACTCCCCCAGCCAGAGACTTCTTGAGGTTCTCCTTAACCTGTGTGAGTTTGAGCTCCAGGTCCACACGCTCTCCTTCCTTCACCCGGCAGCTCTCCTCCAGCTCAGCCACATGCTCCTCCAGAGCCACTCGCTGCTTGTCTGCACCATCAAACATTTAATATTCATTCATCTCAGATTAAAATCCCACAAGTCAGTCCTTACTGAAAGAGGATGAATGGTCCTAAAGGGGTTATAATTGTAGTAAAAAAAAAGTCTTTCATACAGGAATCTTTACATTTTGGAAAGTAAATGAAAGTACTACATAGAAATTATTAGCATGCTTCGGTTTTACTTCAGTTTTGGGCAGTCAAGCACAAACATTCTGTCTACTGAGTGCTTATTGATTGGTGTGCTGAGCAGCTCATTGCTGTTGGTGCTCACTGCCATGGGCGCCAGAACCATAATAAGCACCTAGAAACTCCTACATAGGTTGAACAGCATGTAAAAAGGAACTGTTTAATGCTGTTATGTCTAATAAAATGATTAAATTTGACTAATTTACAAATTACAACTGTAAAACAATTTATTTTGGACTCTACCATCTGACAAAACTGAAGACATTATCAAGTGACGCTTCTTTTCACTAGGTTCTCTTTGAAAACAGGCTCTAAAAACTCAAAGAAATGGAATGTGTGGTTCAACAAAAATGTGTTATCAAGGTTTGGAATATTCTGTTCTTGTTTACTATCTACTGCGTCTGAGAGATAAAGCCACATTAGAACAGTACACAAACAGAAGAACAGTTCTGTTTAAGGATCTGTGCCTGAAAGTGGAGTGGTCTGTGTCAAGTTCTGACCTAATGCCCCCCTCATCTTCTCTTTGGCTTCTTGCTTGTCCTTGCGCAGTGATACCAGAGTGTTCCTAATCCTGTCTTTCTCCTTCTCCAGCTCCTCTTTCTCTCTCAAGTAACGGCGTGCATCCTCCTCGGCCCGTGTTTTCCCATACCTCCCATACTGATTCGCGTCTGAAAGGTATAAAGGGCAGAAGCAAGTCAGGGGCCAGGTCCAGGGAGAGCTGTAAGAAGGTAGCAATGCTCTTAACACTTCCACCAAGCCCACAGCAAGAAGAAGAAGGCTGTGTGGAGGGAGCTGTAGGGCAAAATTCAAAAGCTCATGTTGCATTGTCTTACTGGGACACACTGGAGAGCCCTTTGAAGTGCCAGTGCGGGATCTAAAAAGGGGCTAGAACAAAGTGGACCTGCAAGAATGCTTGTTAAAATGCTGCAAGATACCAGGTCTTTTCACCCTCTATTAGTATCTTTCACCTAGAGGGCGAGAGACTTGGCTCTTAGACTCACTCTTCTTCACTGAAGAATATAGCAACAGTATAGATCCCAGTTCTAGAAAAATGTACTTATTGGGTCTACCGTATTCCTGTTCTGAACAGTTTAGTGTTTTCCTTGCTCTGATATGCCCTTTAATCCTCATGGGGACTGGTTTAATCCATGAAAGAAACATGCATAGCAGGGATGCCACAGGTAGTCATTGGAAAAAAATACACAAAGGTGCTTGGAAGTTTCTGAATCTTTTGGAATTTTCTATATATTTACATAAATATAACTTAAAACATCAGCTAAAAGTAGATAAAAAGAGCACAAATGTGACAGAAATATTATACATGGTAATTTACTTACTGAGGAAAATGATCCAATAGTATTTATCATTGGGTAGCAAATGTAAATTAACATTTGCTTTCAGTATCTGGTGTGATACCATTGTGTTTCTGGTAACTGTTGATCGGCTTGAAGCACATCGGCTTGAAGGAATTTAAGCCCATTCCTTATTACAGAACAGCTTCAACTGGTTAAGGTCTGGACTTGGACTTAGCTATTCCAAATAATTAGCTTTGTTATTCCTTAACTATTTTTTGCCAAATATCTAATGTTCTAACATTTTCCTTTAGAATCTGCTGCCATTATTCAGAATTCATTGTCAATACCTTTAGCTGCTTAGAAGTTACCTGGGGTTCCTTTGCTACCTTGAGGACAATTACACACCTTGCTGTCTGAGTGTCTTTGTTCATTTATGACTTCTGGAAAGGGTTACAATGGAATTTCCATCATTTGTATGCAATCTGTGGATAGGTGGAATCCAAACTCTTTAGAAATTATTTTGTTTTCCAGCCTGATCCACAACTCTAAAACTATTCAAAAATCTATTTTATTTGTGCCATCATACATTCATGATACACTTGCACAAACCTATGCTTTGAAAATCATAGATGCCAATTCTTTAAAGAAAACAATGCCCATTTCAACCTGATTTTCATCTATTTGATTTTTTGGTAATATGTATACAGAAATAGGGAAAATTCTGAAATAGGAGTTCAGAATCTGTCAAACACCACTGTATATAAAACATTTTGTTTTCATTTCACAGCAACATTTATTTTGTATGGTGTGACTTACTGGAGCCATGGCGCTTTAGGGTCATAGGAGGCTTGGTCATGCTTCTGTCACTGCTGACAGAGCGCCGCTTCACCAGAGAACTATCCTTCAGCTGCTTATTTACCTGCTTTACAGAGAAACCAAGAAACAGAAGATTTCCATCAAATGTTTGGAGCACCTTTCTGTTTTTTCCTCAAAAGTGAGTAATGTTTCATCAGTTTCCTGCTGTCACACTGAAATTACACAAGAAAAAAAAAAGTCAAAATTCTGTTTTGGAAACAGCAATATCCTAACATTTTGGAGGTATTTTGCCGCATTCAATTTACATTCACAATACCATCATGATCATCAAATGCTTTTAACATCATGTTGTAGTTTTGTATGTGGGACTCGTATTTTGAAATTATATTACCTAGTATTAGTCACAGCTGGTGTTTGTTTAGTTTAAGTGATTGTATTAGATGACTGGTTTATGTCTGATTATGTTTTGTATTTAAGTTCCAAGATGTGTGCATTCAGGGCTGGTCAATCATCACGCTACTCAGTCATTTTTATCCTCTGTTTAAGAATTCTTTATGTTTTAGGCCCTCGTGCCCTTTTGTGTTCTGTATGTAGAGTCTGCAATTGCGCCTAGCCTCACTCCCGGAGCAAGCCCACTGTGACACTTAATGATGTATGCAGTTAAAATGTGGGCTCGGAAATAATAACTGAAAACGTTTGATAAACAGACTTACAAACAATATAATCAGTTGATTAAAACGTCTTGCCTGCTAGAGGAAAATCAGGTTTATAAAAACACATGTATGGACCACTGTGTTACAGCTTGACAAAGGCATCAGGCAGCATGGTCTACATAATGTGCTGTGGTGGGGTCTTTCTAAGGCACAAAAGAGTTCAGCAGGGGGTTAACAAGCTCCCCTGACCTTTCCTCTGCTTACTCTCTACACGTAGTGAGATCATACACTGCTTATTTTTAAAATAAATACACATATACACACAAGTAAAGGGCCAAATTATGGTATTTTGTGTTTTGAGGTAAAAAAGAAAAAAAAAGGCGTGTCACATTTTGCCATACTGTGACAATCTCAAACAGCTGCACATACTACAGATGTGATCCTTAAATGCTAAAACACATACACACACTTCAAAGAGAATCCACTGTCTAGGAGGATTATGCCCAATACTGGATCTAAGGAAGAGTAATGTGTCTCTGACAACAGAGCTGAGCCAGGGCTCTTGCTGGGAGCGTGTTTGTATCCATCGATGTCTGACTGTGGTCTCTACAAACCTCTGTTTCCTCATAAGGAACCTCATCGTACGTCCTTGAATCTGTGGAGGTTGCCCATCTAAATAGGAAAGAGAAAACGAACACCATGAGAGAGGAAAGCATTGAATGAGTCAAATCCAAGTGCATTGGTTTCATTTAACCTGTTCTCACTCACAGGAAGGAGTGGCGGGCAGCTGTACGGATGTTGGCGATGGTTTCCACATCCACATAATCATAGTGCAGGGATTCCGGGTCAGCAGAAGAACCTGTCTCTGCCAACAGAACTCCCAGCCAACGACCCATCTCTTCAGAGCAGCTCGCCTGACACACACAAAGATGCACTGATGGCTTTATGTGGTTAAAACAAAGCACATACTACGTATTTACACTTACATCTTGGTAAACAAAGGCCATGATCATTCCAACAACATCACATTCATTCTTAATATCGTGTCTGCAGAGCAGATCAAAAATATTCATTTACATTATTTATCAGACGCTTTTACCCAAAGCGACGTCCATTCCCTACCTACAGGGGGCAGTCTCTCCCTGGAGCAACTTGGGCTTAAGGGTCTTGCTCAGGCACCCAGTGGTACTGAAGGTAGGATTCGAACCCATGACCTCTTGTGCCAGAGGCAAGCATCCTACCACTAGGCCACCTCCACCCACAATTCTGCTGATGTGTGTTGTCATATGTGTGTATATAAAACATCAGTATTTTACAGCTAATTGAATGTGACAGCAATTTTAGAACAAGAGTTATTCATAAACAGTTCCAATGGCAGTATTTCCCATCTTGGTCTCCTATCTGTACCTCTAATGCTGCCACCTCAGTGCCTCCTCTGAGTATCCTTAGGGCAAAAGGGTGCCTAGGCCCAAGGCCTGGGACTATCTCACACCCACGTAGGGCAATGGTGGTGTGGGGGCTCCAGTGAACACCCTTCTCTTGGTGAAGGTGCAAGGAACCAGATCTCACTCTGCACCACTGCTCCTTCCAGCACCGATGCACCAGAACACTCAGATAACCTGCAAGAGAACATGTGCATACACACAATGTATGGGTTCTTGGCATTTGCACTGGTATTGTGGTTATTTGGTATTGGATACAGGATTTTGTTTTGTTTCACTGTGTGCTGTGTATTCAGATGAAATAACAATAAAAGCCTACTTGACTCGCTCCTCATACATTAATATGAACAGACCACCATAGGGCCAGATATGATTCAGCTGTTGAACCACTCTTAGCACAGTAGCAATACCAACATGTTAGAGGTACTGCAGTGTGTTTTGGGCTGGTATGAGTGTATCCTGCACTGTGCTGCTGCTGTTGTTTTACACCAACCATAAATATCTGGGTAAATAGTGGTCATGTGGTGAGAAATGGTCAGAAACAGATTATATTTGTTTAATAAAGTGGTCAGCAACTGTATGTGGCCACAGGTAGTGATTATATAGAATTAGTGTACAGAGTACACTACTTGAACCCCTTGAATTATGATCCAAGTTCAAACAAGCAGTATGAAAAAAGAGAGTCTGTGAGTGATAGGATAGTAATTGGATAGTAACAAACACAAACGACTCTTACCACACCGAGGGTCCTCATCAAATAATGAGCTTCGAGTTTCTCCAGGCAGAGGGGGTTTTCTTTTAGAGAAGCTGATAATCCTGGTAATTTTAAGCCCTGCTGCTCTGCTCATTGTGCCTGTCAGCTCTGACAGAGCACCCCGCTTGGGCTTACCTATATAAAAAAAATTACAGTTGCAAAGCTTACGCTGGCTTACAGTGCACTAAAGGATATTGTGATATTTGCAATGTGAATTGCAGTACATTAATAAAATACAATGTAATTTTTAACAATTATTTTATAGAAAAATATATACAGTAATCCCCCAGTTTTACGCGGATCAGGACTCACGGATCAGGATTTTTTTTAGAACGAAATGAAATGTTTTAGGCGGAAATCTGTGTAGAATGACCAAAGAACCTACAAGTCTTTAAATGTGTATTGTGGATAATAGAATAACTTTAGTAAATCTGAAAACTTTTTGGGATGCTATTTGCCATCACAGAACAACAACTCAGCTATTAGGTGATATATTCATGATCCCTGTAAATTGTCTTTTAGCGGTATCAGAATACCCAAATGACGAGGCCTTACCTGAAGAGTGACCCACTGTAACAAGATGCCTGCATAACTGTAGAAAGGATTTAGCTTTTTCTGACGATATTTTGGGGAAAGAGCATCATGACTTCAATGTCTAGAGCTACCAGATTATCTTAATCTGGCCCTGTTCTTGATATTAAAAGTGACAAACTTCATGAGGCTGTCAGTGAAAAGGGAAATTTCTACAGGAGAAGTAGGTCAAAGACTGTACAAAGAACTTCCACTGTGCAAAATAAGGACACACACACACACACACACACACACACACACACAGACATCCTGCTCAGCAATGTCTGTCTTTGATGAAATTTAAAGGTGGAATGAGGCTTTTATGAAGCTAAATAAAGTATTTCAACCTAATTATGTCAACACGAAGGCATTAGTCCTCAGGGAGTGTGTAAGGGTTAGTAGCAGTGGCTAAACAGAAGCTCTGCTTCCTCTACTATGTCAGAAAATAAAATGCTCTTATATGCACTGTCGTATTTAAATTGGTTTTAATAAAAGTGCGCTAGAATGCGTTCAACTTTATGACTAGTTTTTGTATTTGTACAATAATGTTACCCCTTCATTTTATGGAAAAGTAATTTCATTTGCATGACATGGTACAGATCTGTTTTTATCCATCTGCGCAGGCATACTACAGCCAATCAACGCACAATGTAACATGCGGTGACGCACAAAGTAAAAGATTTAGGCACTGATTTGCATGGCAGATTTGCAGTTACAGGAGACGCAAAGAGTAAGCATACGCAAACTTCACCATCAGACTTACAGAAATTACAGATTTACAGAACCCCCACCCAATTTTACTAGATGGTTAAAGCCTGTAGCTAGCACTAACAGTAAAGATTCCTGTCACTCTTGCTACATGCGAATGGTAGCTGAGATCACAGTTCTGAAAAAACATGTCTAAAAAACATCAGGGGGAAAAACAAACATCTGGTCCCAGCACGGAAGTCAATAACATAATCTCTGCAGAAAGTTACCATATACACAGTCTATGATAATATGTGTTACTGAAGCAGATTTTTTGAGCAACGTCAGAATGGAAATTGCGTGTGTATGATAACTTTTCTCAAAATACAATAATTTTTAAGCTGCTGGTACGATACGTCAACATTTAAAATCTTGCAACACTGACACCAGTACTACAGAAATTCGAGTTCTGTCCCATGCGGATTTGCAGGTGAAATTGTATGACAATCTGCTGATATAAACCATTTTTGTTCTTATAAACCATTCTTTAAATACAAAAATATATTATATCGACTTTGCTCCTTGTTTCAGCATTGTAAAGTTAGTTCATTTATATAATTAAAGTAGCTTGTGGAAGGGGAACCTAGCCGGCTACCAAGCTGTGCATAATGGGAGACGGTGCTAATGTTATTGTCTTCCTTACAAGGAGAGATTCAGAAGTAAACAGCAGGGCAGACCAACACCCAAGATTGATCTGGTGCAAAATTCTAGTATTACAAGGCGAACTGGCTGACTGGAAGTGTTATGACAAAGAAAATATACTGTTGGCCTCTTGATGAAACCCAGAATTAACGTACAAATAACATTTTAGGATGAAGGCCTAATATGAGCTTCCCCTGTTTCAAAGACTAGCAGCTGCCACTGGATAGACGTGAACTATCAGTGAAAATTGAGAGAGAGGAAGGAAACTCACCATTTTCTCGACTGTCTCGAACACACTCTCCACCAGGAACACCGTCCGAGTCAGCAGACAGTCTCTACAGGACAGAAACTTGTCAAAATCAGAATGGAGGACGTAGCCCAGAAGTTCTCAATCCTGGAGTATTAAAGATTCCTACTGATCCTGAACATAACGATTCATGTTGCACATAGTGGCTATTTGGAAGTTTTAAAGGCTTTGACAGGTTTTATCATTTCACAGAACAGTACAGTGTAGCAGCACCCCAACACCAGGTTTTGTACAGGAGCAGTGGTGTAATTCCCTTGCTGACCACAGCCCTCAGAGCCCAAAGCTAAAATCAATGTGCTAAATTTCCTCCCAGAGTCCTCTCTCTCTCTCTCTCTCTCTCTCTCTCTCTCTCTCTCTGTCACACACACACACACACACACACACACACACACACACACGCCCTATTATAGACATCATTCGGCCTCATGCAACAGCTCTTTTCTCACTCAATACAGGATACTTACATCAGCCAGAGACCTATTCATTGCTCTTATTGTGACACCTTTTAATCAAGGCATGGTCTGGGCAGGCAGCCTCCCATCCACCCTGGAAGCCTTTAAATGCATATGAGCTTAAGTGACATCCCATTCTTAATCCATAGGGTTTAATATGACATTGGCCCACCCTTTGCAGCTATAACAGCTTCAACTGTTCAACTGTTCTTGGAATTTTTGACCATTCTTCCAGAAGCACATTTGTGAGTTCAGACACTGATGTTGGATGAGAAAGCCTGGCTTGCAGTCTCCACTCTAATTCATCCCAAAGATGTTCTATCGGTTTGGGGTCAGGCCAGTCAAGTTCTTCCACACCAATCTTGCTCATCCATGTCTTTACGGGCCTTGCTTGGTTTGAAACAAAAAAAAATAATCTGACAGATAATCTTCTTTTTTTTTTGACCAAATGTGTCGCAGGCCTTCTGAAGGGATTCCTCTCGCGGCCGTTCTGTGGGGGTGGGTGTGCTGGCGGAGGGTTGCTAACAGGATTCTGCACTGGTCCAAAATGACCATTTGTCCCCGTATTCGCGAAGGCCAGTCCAGCACTGGGTTCGATCCCCGTATGAGCCAATTTGATGGCATTTCTGCCTTTATAAAGCAATTTCCTCCAGGATCAATAAATTTTTCTGATCTGTACCTTCCTTTAACAGAAGTGCATCCATGCTTCTCCATGATCTCGTTTTTATTTTTGGACATTAAAAGCCTTCGAGACTGATACGGCACTAAATGCTAGGGGAAAAATATATTTATTTTTTTTGGATCTGCATCAATCTCAAAATTGAGCTTCAGTGCCCTCCTTTGACAGAAATCCGTCGTAGCGATGGAAAACTTTTATCCATGAGTCTTCCTGTTGGAACAGGAAATGGCCTTCCCCAATCTGTTTCCAAAAGTTGGGAGCATGAAATTGTCCAAAATCTCTTGGTATGCTGAAGCATTTAGATTTCCTTTCACTGGGACTAAGGGGCCAAGCCCAGCTCCTACAGCCAACCCCACACCATAAGCCCCCTCCACCAAACTTCACACTTGGTACATTGCAGTCAGACAAGTACCCAAACCAGAGAACGCACCTTTACTGCTCTGGAGTCCAGTGGCAGTGTGATTTACACCACTGCTTCCAACACTTAGCATTGCACTTGGTGATGTAAGGCTTGGATGCAGCTGCTTGGTCATGGAAACCTTCAAACTTCATGTGGCCTTCAGGCCACATGAAGGCCACATGAAGTTTGGAGGTCCGTAGCAATTGACTCTCCAGAAAGTCATGGACCTCTGTGCTCTCTGCGCCTCAGCTGAGTTGCTGTCATTCCCAATTGCATTCCATGTTGTCATAATACCACTGACAGCTGACTGGAATATTTAGTAGCAAGGAAATTTCATAACTGCACAGGTGCCATCCGGTACACACTGGAATTCACTGAGCTCCTGAGAGCGACCCAGTGTTTGTAGAAGCAGTCTGCATGCATAGGTGTTTGACGTTATACACCCGTGGCCATGGGAGTGACTGCATTTAATTATTTTGATGGATGAGTGAATACTTTTGGTAATATAGTGTATGTTTACAGCCTTATCTTCACAGGGAATTACATAGCGAAAGGTGGATAGATGTTGCGAAATCAGAAAGCAAAATGTTTCAGTGAGATCACCACAATGTTATCCATGTTATGCTTTCAGAGGGATCACAATCAAAGAGTAGGGACGAATTGTACTGCATCTGTAAGGTTCACTGGGCCCTCACCTTGACCAGCTCTATCTTTCTGGGGATCGTGGGAGATGTTGAGCTGTCCAGTCCATTCCCTGTGCTGCTTATTTCACGCACCACCTAAAACCATGCAGAGAAAAATCACACATCAGCAGGCCACAGTGCATGAACTGTCAGCTACACTTGGGGTGCCTCGACCGAAGGAATTCTTCTCTTGTGCAATATTGTCTCTGGCCTGCACTCAGGACACATCTATTAAGCTGTGCGTGTAATGGATGGTCACAGGGCTCTTGTTGCATGACCTGAAAAGTCCTTCATAATGTTTACCCGGAGCCATTTCTCAGCCTGCTCCTTGCTCTGGACAGCCAGCACAAGGGCCTCTCCTCCAGGTAGGGAAAAGCGCAGTTCATGCTTCTTCTTCCGCCCATCCTTGGGCACGTAGATGACATTACAGATGTTGAGGGGCAGATCCATGTAGGGTGACTGGTCTTTGGAGCTTTTGTAGCACTGAAAAATAAACCAAAGTTCATGAATAGTTAATGAAGTGCTAAAAGTAGAGGTAGCCAATATAACACCATGATGGTGATTACGTCTCTGTTACTGTTACGTCTCTGTCAGTGGCCAGTAGAGGCTGCTGGTCGGTTAAGTTTAGAACTAGAGATTATTTTTTGAACCATGTCACCAAGTCAGGTGTTTTAGATTGAGTTACATTGGTTTCTGTCCGGGTCTAAAATGTATTTAAGTTCACAGAGTGGTTGTATTAAGGGTTGGTTATCCCTCACGTTTACCCCAACCATACCCATTCCTCTTGTGTCTGACGTTCTAAGTATGTTTAGTGTTCAAGGCCTCAATAGTTCTGTGTAGAGTCTGGAATCTGCATCTTGTACCTTGCCTCACTCCCCCAAGCCAGAGATGTGACAGAATAACCAGTTTTCCCAGAGGCGGCAGCAGATTCCAGCACAGACTCCCCAGCTCAGATTCCCCATTGGGAAGGTAGCCCTCACCGGTATTCCAGAGCTAGCCCCAGCCAGTGCAGAGACAGCAGGCGAGAAGCGCCTTCTTTGAGCATTCCGACTTTTAGGCCGGCTTCGAGGGGCGTTCCCCCTGATGCTCTTTCGGCACTGACACTGGTCACGAAGCCTGCTCTACAGCTCAGTGCCTGGGCTCCAGCTCATGAGATCCGAGCCCTGAAGGTGCGGGCTTCCGCTCGCATGGGGCATTCCAGTTTTCAGGACCAGCTTGGAGGGATGGTCCCCCCTGGTGCTCTACTTGCTTCAGACCGGGTTTCATGGCAGGTCCTCTCGCCTGCATTTATTTACATTCACATTTATGGCATTTAGCAGATGCCTTTATCCAAAGCAACTTCCATTCCCTAAATACAGGGGGCAGTCTCCCTGAAGCAACTTGGGGATTTGATCTTGTTTTTCTTAGTCTAGGGTTTTGTCGGGCACTTTTTTGGTATGTAGCTGCCCTTTGCTCCTCCCCCCGTCCGTTGGGTGGAATGTTGGCGCCCCAGGAGTGGCACCTTAAGGGGGTTTACTGTTACGTCTCGAGGCCAGTAGAGGCCGCTGCCGGTTAGGTTTAGTACTAGAGACTTTTATTTTGAACCATGTGCATTTGCTAAGTCAGGTGTTTTAGTTTGAGTAACATTGATTTCTGTCTGTGATTGGTTTCTGTCCAGTTCTAAGATGTATTTAAGTTCACAGAGAGGTTATATTACGGGCTGGTTATCCCTCACATTTAGTCCCTTGACACCCATTCCTCTTGGGTCTGATATGTCCGATAAGTATGTTTGTGCTTCGTTTTGTTTTATAGTTCTGTGTAGAGTCTGTCTTTTTGTAATAAAAACCCATCTTGGAATGTGCCTCGCCTCACTCCCCCGAGCCAGAGACGTGACAATAACTAGATGTTTTTTCCAAGTATTTTAAGTGCCTCTAGGACACAAAACAGTAGAATGTGAAATGATTTTATTGAAGATTTTATTGAAAAATGTGTGTAGTAACTGCATATGAACAAGCATCGGTCCATTAAACCAATCATTATAGAAGAAACTTTTTCGTACTGTTTGTCAAACAACTCAGTTCTCAAACGTTCAATGCTTCCTATTCTTTAAATAAGCTAGATGTATTTTGCATTAAGTTTGCTTCTAAATTGATTTGATTTGGTAGGTAATTCGTTCAGTCAGAACTGCAAGGCCTGCATTAAAAAGTGATCAAACTTAACAAATGCTATATGAACATCCATCTACACACCAAAATTACACCTTATTAACTAAAGCACATATGTATAGTGTGAAAGTCCCCTATAAAAATGCTGGTAACATAAGCAACACAAGACAAGACAATACTGGGATAAACTAAAAATTAGCTCATTTAGAAGGATGACAAAATATTTTGATATGCCCACTTGTTTCCTAGTATTTGCTAGCTAACGTTTTGTTATCATTTTATTATTGTGTTGCAGTAGTTCAGCTTTCTTTGGTGTTACCTGATCTATATCCTGTCACCTCACTAAATATACTGGCAGAGCTGCTTAGATTGTATATCCACATGGATACCAGATTGCAGTTACTCAAATGTGAAGTTTTGTTCTAAACAGAAACACACAAACACGTGTTGTTGCACTTAGTTGCTTATATGGTAAATTAGTCTAAGGTGGGAATAAGCTAAATATGTGTGTATAGGCAACTAGTGAATTAGTTCTTGTAATAGTCCCTCCATAATTGAAATTAGCCTACTGCGTGCCAAGTCATTTAGCTTAAGTATTGGCTTTGTTTCACTGTTGTCTCAAGAAACTGAGAAGGCAAATCTCATAGAGCTGGTCACCTGCAGTCTGTTCTCACGAATCACAGTCAGCTGCTTGGCCCACTGGCCAAAACGCTTCTTCTTCAGTAGGAAAGCACAAATGCGGCAGTCCTTTACCGGGGCCATGGAGTTCTCCTCTGAGGGCCACTTGTGAGTTAAACGCTGACCTTTCTCTTCCTCTTCTTCATCATATGATTCGTAAGAGCTACTCAGTGCATCTGAATCATTATCTGGGCACCAAGATAAGAAAATAAATTATTTCAATCCAATCCAATTAAAAAAAACAATTTACCAAATTTCCACCGTTTAGGTAGGTCTCCCCCATCAGATGCTGCTGATAAGCATATTACAATACTCCTCCAAATCATTTGAAGCAATCCCATGTTTTATCGATCTACCACTAGCATGTACAATCTTACATTTAGACAATGCAAAATGCTCAGAATGCTAACTGCTAACTGTGTTACGTCAGCTAAAAGATAACATGTTGGCAAGCTGGGAGGATCTTTCCAAGATTGAACTCAGAATCTCCAAGTGGATCAATCTAAACTATTCATAATGTATACCCAAGAAGCACTAAGAAGTATATGTAAATAAAGCATTTATGCTGTGCAGCGATGCTCCCAACTTACAGGAGTTTTTACGCTGCCCATTAATGCAGGTAGTGGGGTAGTTGTCTGCATCTTCATAATACCCATCCTCAATGGAGTTGGGAGGACTGGAGCTGCCTAGAGGCCAGCAAGATAAAGACCACATACCAAATAACAGTCACAAAAACAAC
This sequence comes from Nannopetersius ansorgii, assembly GCA_037974605.1. NCBI lineage: Eukaryota > Metazoa > Chordata > Actinopteri > Characiformes > Alestidae > Nannopetersius > Nannopetersius ansorgii. The sequence continues at coordinate 535,279 of JBBPDE010000031.1, read as the reverse complement.
GTGCAATATTTCTGAGCACACTGTGCACATTGATTAATGAATAAACATGTACTCAGATTCTCAATATATACAAGAACATTCAACACAGTTCAAGTATGGGTGTCAAGCTAAAACATACTCAGTTGTGGGGAAACTCACCGCGGCTAGTAATATACTCTGGCACAGTGCCTGGGCTGAGTGGCACAGCCTCCTCATAGTAATCCTCTGGAGGAGGGGTGTTGGGCAGGGGTGGGGGGGAGTCAGGTGTCTTCTGGTAAGAAAAAAAACATTTTAAAAATCATCCTCATAATCAATATCTGCGCTATACTATGCAGGGCTATACTAATCCCTGCAATGGGGCCAACCAATATGGCAAAGTCAGCCCAATAACAATGATATGTAAAGCCACATGCTTCATGAATAAGCAAAACAGTATCAGGCAGTCTCTAGAAATGAGCACTGTTAGAATATAGGCACTTGTCAAGGATAAGCCTCTGCACGATATGTGTATGGAAAACCTGGAAGAGCTTTTTAACTCATTAAGTCATCTTGGGCCTTCAGGGAACTGTCCACAGGGGTTACTGGGTCATGACATGGGATGGTGACTTGAAGATGGCTAGCTGGCGCTGACTCTGCTTTGCATCTGGAGAGAAGCTCTAGTGCAGGATGATTAATCATCCTACCATACCTCACCCTGACACAGCACCGCCCTTATTATAAACGGACACCAGGGTTTACATTTCACTCAAACCTGGCGGTCGCTGCTCAGAGAGTAAGGAAAGGGAATATTTATGTGAAGAAGGTTCCTTACAGGTTTAGATGTAGAGGTTTTGTCTGTTCGGCTTGGGTCTTCCTTCTGCTCTTCTACCTCAACTTTCAGGTCACCAAGGTCGCAATCTGTGGAAACGATATAGAAAGACTTTTATTGAGCTTAATTATCAGCAGCGATGGGATGTGCTGTGTGAAGCCTGGCAAAGCTGCTCTTACTCACCAAACTTCTCAAAGAGAGATTCCACAAAGCTAGTGCCATTTCTGTAAACAGACGTGTTCATGTACATGTATTCCTTTCCAGCAACTAAAAAAAATAGGGTTGGGTTAAAAAAAAGACAAATAAATCTTTCTAAACTAGTTTCATGACATCTTTATACAGTGGAAATTACATAAGAACCTCAAGGAATATCTCCATTCCAGTAGAAACATTTTTAGATTGAGATGAGACTATAGCTGTTACAACTGAATTGAATGCAACTGTAAACAGGAAGTTGCTTATATTCATGCTTTTATTTCATTTTGTTTTTTCTCAAGACAAACCTACAATTGGACCTAACCATTTTAAAACAATAAGAAAAATGGAAGAGTTTACTGTGAAATATGCAAATGCATTGTATCTTAAGACACTTTGTAAACAGCAATGGTTTTTAAAAATGATTAAAAGAACCACCAAGAACCACCTGAGGGCTGCAGCTGTTTCAGCAGGTTCCTCACGGCACACTTCTTCTCCTCAGCAGCAGAACTCAAGGTCTCATGGTCCAGCAGCTTGAGCAGCACATTCAGCTCAGTCATCAACAGCTCCATCGCTGATGGTCAAAGAGCAAGGTTAGAGGTCATAAGACACCAGACTATACAACTGTCTATGAATGTCACAACAACAGGTCAATTATATCACCTGCTGTCACATAATGACCACAGAATGACAACACGAATAAAAACAACTGTCTTTGTAGAAACATGATGACTATTACTAATGTAGATTTAAGGCACACTTTATTTTGGATAAGCCTGTCTACCTTTCTGCCTCTCATGTACTTTCTGGTCCCGAAAGGAGAAAGAGCAAGATGCATGGTTCACTGTAACATTATATTCCATAGAGTGTCTCCAGTGTCTCTCTCAGTAGAGAGTATGAGTTATAGGCAGGAACGATGACGGGTTAGCGGGCTTGTAACTTGGAACAGATTTGGACCTCAGAACGTCCCAGTGGTCTCTATAGGATGTGATCATCCGGCCTTCATAACCCAACCCCCTGTTACACATACACATGGAAACAAAGACCTGCCCTTTGACTTGTGGCAAGCAGCCTGCTCTTCTGAAGCAATGCCCAGACTACATCAAGATATTTAAACCCAAAAGGCTCACACCTACACTAAGCATTTTCTTGCCAAAATTTTGCAATATATTGGGCTTAATAACCATATAGCACTGGTTTTCATGCCTGAATGAAAAATCTAAACTTTCAAAAGTTTTCATTTTGTTGAGTAATGGTGTTATCCATTATGCTATGTAACTGCTTGTCAGTGCTCTAACATATCAGTTGGGTAAGCATTGTGTCTGGGGTTGAGCATCAACCCTTGTTTTTGCAGTGTGTCTTGCATAGCATGACACTAGCCAGAAGTGTCATCAGCTGTCTCTAACTGGCTGATCAAATTAGTTTAGTGAATGAGTACCTGAGAAGAGAAACAGAAGAAAGCAGAGCAGGCTAAGCCACATGATTTGTCTTTGTGAGATACTGACACTAATTTCCTTTTTTAAATCTGAACACAGATTACTGGCATCCAATGGTATGAGATTTTTCCCTTCATTCCAGGCTAGGGATGCACAGTCTTTTTGAAAAAAGAAAGAAACATGGAGGGTAAAATCAAAGGCTTTATTTGAATGATAATAAAAATAAAAAAATACTGACTGAGAGTGTTGTTTCCAGCAGCAGATTTGGAATCAGATCAGCCGTGTGGAACTAATTCATGGCTTCCTAGAGGAATTGTATTTTATTGTAATCAGTCTTCATTCAGACTATCTGCAAAAGTGTAACATCGCCCAAGAAGTTATTCACTACAGGGTTATGATCATTTTGTAACCACTCGAAACACAGTATAGCATGAAGCAATAGCAACAGAACCACACCTACATGTCATCTGCAGCTAGTTTTAAAATACCTCAAATACCCACAAATGCCAGGGGTACAGTGCTAAAAAACACACTGATGTAAATGTGGTAAGTCAAGGCCCTCACACTTCTGACTCTTCGACCTCTCCACCACACTTTTCACTCGTACAATAACTTAAGTTCTAGTTAAGATGTAGTCCTAAGTTACTTTTATTGCACCACAGCCTCAGCTGAAACCTAGCAGCTCAACTGTCACTTCAGGAGAGACATGCACAATCTATCCCTCTAGGGATGCTGCAACAGATGCTGCTACCCACAAACTGCATACTCGGCACTCCATTAAATGCCTCCTAAGCTGCATGTTCTCAGTCCATATTGGACTACCAGTGCTAATGCGGAACCTGTCTGTTCAAACCTGCATGGTAAGCAAATGAGGCAAAAAACACAATCAAAAATGCCTGCGTTGCAAGTTCAAACAAACCTACCACCCAGTTTTTGGGGGGCTCAGAGGAAAGTACAATAATAAATCAGTTTCATCAATGTCCCTGAGGGGAACGCATTCCAGCAGGAGGCCTGCCGGTGTGGGCGGAATCTCCAGGCTTTGTTTGAGAAAAATAAACGTGCTCTGCGAACACCTCTTGACCCAATGGACATGAGCTCATAATCAACAGCACCACCACAGCACTAGAGAGGGGGAAGAAGGAGTGAAGGAGTGAGGGAGAGAAGTTTGAAAAGGAGTGGCTGTGATTATCCGTGTCTATCATGCATCTGGACAACTTGGCTCAGACAGCAGGGGAGTCCAGCAAAAGCATCTACCTCAGGGCCTGGGGTGTTACAGTGATAAACAGCTGTGATGGGTCAGGACCTGAATTGTTTTCATATGCCAGCACCTCAGACTAGGAGAGATGCTCTCAATTTTTTTTATTTATCTACAGGCAGTGATCACCCTGGGAAAAAGAGCATAAAGGCATGAAGGGAATGGACAGGAGAGAGATTGGACAGTACATTTCTAGATAAAGAAAATGTTTGGAGACAAAAAAAGAGACAAAGTTAATAATCATCTCAAGGTGAAAGACTATGCCTGAGGACAGGGCCTAAGAACTAGCAAATGACTGATGTTGATGTTAATACTGATGCTGCTTACTGAGACTGATACTTATCGGTGTTCTTATTGCTGCAAGTGAAAAAATAAAGACATCACATGAAAACAATGTGGAAAGATTCGACAGATGTTTAATTATTACTGTTTGGAGAAATAACCAGCTAAATTGTTCCCTTAGTTTCTTGTATATTTATGATGAGGGAGGAGAAACCGCTACAAATGATCCAGTCTAGTATAAGCCATTCGAAAAAGCCAGCCATGTTAAAATGCATGAATACTGCATAAATACCAAAAGCAGCACCACTTGTCCAGATTAATATTTCAGTATCAACCAGTCAAGAAACAGTACCAATTTAGTTCTCCACATCCATTCCTAGCACAGATTGTAAACAATAGTATGAAAAACTGAATACAGAGATTTATATTAAACACAATTACATTCATTATTATGCTCTCTTTGAACGAGGCATGGCATTGTGGCCATATTTATCACATAATGTGGCCATATTTATCACATAATTGCTAAAACATCATTATATTGAACAGCATTCCTGTGGCCATTATCCTAATCTCAAAGTTCTGTGAGGTTTATTAGTGAAACATGTAATCATGTCAAAATGAGTCAACATCAGCGTTCTCCATGGGGAAGGTGAAGAGTTTATGGACCGCTCGGAAATACACACACACTTATGCACAAACATATACAGTTGCATGCACACGCCCATTGACACTCAAATTGTTATGAGAAATGTAGGTCACCAGAGCTCTAGTGGAAAACACTCTCTCTTAATCCAAAAGCCACATGAGTGAGCAGAAAAGCCATTGTTTGTTGTTGATTCCCAGACTGCAAAAACACCTTTCTTCCACCCACCATGCTTTTCAGCTGCCTTTTCAGTCTGCCAGGGCAGACTCCCACATGTGTGTATATCTTGTTTAAGCATGCATGTTTAAATGTTTAAAACTTCTCCATTCAGACTTGTTGACACAAGACTCCTGCACTCACAAAGAGAAAAGGCTAGTTTAGTTCACTACAATGGCCTGAAGTTGAACCCTTACAGGAGACATACAACAACAACAACTGGGAGTGAGTAACATGTTGGCAGTCTCTTTGGGAATGCCCTAAATTTGGAAAATCATGAAATCATAAGCTGTTCAGTTTGAATGAGGGTGCCATCAAATTGTGTGGTTGACGTGTAGCAGTGTGACATTACTGGTCAGCGGCCGCTAGAGGCCACCGTTGTTTAATTTCTGCTTTGTAAGACACTTATTTTGAAAATTAATGTCTATGGTCATAGTGGTCAAATTCACATCCTCTGTCAACTGTCCTGTATTTATGCAAAGTGATTATCTGTTCTCATTGGGTCATGTCCTAGTCTTTTTTGCATTTAGAGTGCCTTTATTTATGCCTTTATGTTGGTCCACTGACGCCTATACCTGTCATGGTCTGGACTGGCGAATGCCATGTTTTCTGTTTTTCTGATTATTTGGGTTTTTCTGTTTTCCTATTCACGTTTTCCTGTTATTCCAGCATCCGCTGAGGAACCTTGGTTGTAGTTTTGTTTAGTTATATCTAGGAGTCTGTGTTCCCCCCTGTTGTTCTGTGTTAGGTCATGTGTTCCCCCTGTTACCCTGTACTGTACATCCTCTGTATCAGAATGTTAGAGAGAAACCCTAAGGCTGATGTATCAGACT
>JBBPDE010000031.1:506714-525205 GCA_037974605.1 Nannopetersius ansorgii | reverse complement strand
TTGGGTCCACGTGCCCATGTTCTGTTCTGCTTCTTGTAAATAAAACTTGCAAACTCAACCATGTCGTTCTGCTCCGGCGTCCTCAGTTTCCCCTTAACCCCACCAGAGAGAGACGTGACAATACCTGTCTTCTGTCTGCTTTCAGGGCGTGAACTGTTGGTGTTTGTGTCTGTTTTGGCCCTTAAGCCGAGTGTTTCGGCCTTGTTTTTGTAAATAAAGTAAAGAGTAACATGGAACTCTGCATCTGCGCCTCGTTCCCCGAGCCCTCTGTGACAAGTAGATATGGATTCTCAAGCATAAGATCTATTTATTATAGAAATACGTTGTAACTGAGAAAGTAAATAACCTTTTTCTGGACAGCCATAAATTACTCTCCAGTACGATATTTTATCATGTTATTATGTTAAATTACATGACAATATATGCTTTACAAAGTATAAGTGGTGTATAGTTAGAACCCGTAAACTGTAGCTGATTAGACAACAGCGCATTATGTAATTATGTTTTGTTTTTGACTAATTTAATTAAAGCCTTCTAGGTATAAAGTGACAAATAATATGCCTTTTTATTTTTCATTAGTTTTTTTTTTTTTTTTACAATTTTTAGTATAAGTCCAATTTTTAGTACAACATATTGGAAAATGTTTCAGTTTAACATTGGAACTTTAAGGTGGGAGTTTTGAAAGTAGCCAATCCGAGAATGTTATATAGTGCGCAGACACAGGCCTGTTTCAGCATGTTGTGGCTGCTCTGTGTCTTGTTTTAAACTATTTTCCCCAATTTTCAACAGTTATCTTCATTTATTTAGTATTAGTTGTGCCCTGTCTGAACATGTGGGTAGAGAGAGTTTCTTTTGTGTATGGGTCTTGGTTTTGGCTCGCCGCACGCTGCTAATGCTAACAGCTAGCAGTAGCGACCCGGTTTTGTGCAATTTCCTCCAGGATCAATGAAGTTTTCTGATTATTTATTTCTCCTTGCTGCTGCCATTTGTAGCATCTGTGGCAGCTGCAAACCAGAATCTCCCCTCTGGAGCGTCTCAGTGTTTCTCTAGCATTTCATTTTGTACTTAAAACTCTGGAGAACAGACTACTTTTCTCTGAATTTAAAAAAATTACAGTAACCACTTTTTGGGGGCTTATTTTCACTTAAAATCTCAACAAAACATGTAATTTGACCAAATTTTCATGACTGTATTTTCTATATTCTCGATAATGTATATCAAACGTAGCACTACTGTTGTACTAAAAAGTTTTGTCCATTCCAGTGTGTTCACAAACCTTAGAAAAAGTAAATCTTGTTTTCAACATATCGCCCCAGCGTAACAGGTAAACAAAGAAAGGACCGGATCACACAGTCTGCATATCGATGTCTTTTTTTTAGGTAATCTGGTTTTTAAAAAGTATCATACCTGTTAGGTTAGGCTTAGGATTTCCCTAGCCATGTTATGCAGCACATCCAAAGCTCTTAATGAAAAAAACCTCCTTTGAGGCCAAGCTTAAAGCAACACTAGTGAAGTGAAGCATATACGATTCCCACAGTGATACACCCTCAATGGAGGAGATCAAACGTACTGAGCTCCTCTTTATCTTCAGCTGCACCTGTGGAGGGTCACTTCCAAAGCCAAGCACAGCATGGGCCTACATGCCCACTCCCCTCCCAAGAGCCACACATGTGGTCCTCTCTGATAACACACCACATCAAAACACTGTACTGCGAACACAGAAACCCACATTCGTGCTCAGAGCTGTGGCCAACCTGCTTTCTCCAATGAGGGCAGGGGTGTCTGTTGTTTTCCTTCAGATCAGCCCTACCTTATATGTTCCCCATCTGCAAGTGAGATCTGAGAGGCCTATGGCAGATGACACTCTGTTTTTCTTTCTCGCTCACTTAAAAAAAGCAACCCTTCGCCACTGAATACGTAGCCAGGGCCACAATGTTCAATCTGTATTGAGGAATCTGGGCTGCAAGCAGTATTTTGGTGGTTTCCCCTTAGCTGAACTAGTGCTTTTAGCACCCACCCCCTCACACAATGTCTGAACACATTCCTCACCTCATCGAGAAACCCACATAAACACCTTTAAGCTGATACAAGCAGAGACAGTAAACTGAGACAGTGGTTTGCTCACTTGTGAGAACCATGCTACAAATTTTACAAGGATTTAAAATTGTTAAGCTATTTGTTTAGTTTAATCAGGTGTTTCTTAGTTCAGTTTAAACAGGTGTTTGGTTTGATTTTGCACACTGATCCAGATTTTCCTTATTTACAACCAAATCCAACAATCTGACAAGCTTCGGTTTAATCATTATATAAGCCATTTGTGCAAATGCAAGAAATGTTCAGTACTACACGACTTCCAGAAGAGGAAAAAAAGCAAAAATAAGAGAATGAGTAAGAAACACCTACCAGCAACAGCTGTTGAGGAAGTAGCCAGGCCCACCATGTTCTACCAGACTGGAGAAAGTCATACAATTAGCCACAAAGGAGCTGTAAATATGTAAGTACTGACCAAAGGAATCAAACCTGACGTCAAGTCAGACAGTAAATGACTCAAAATAGTATGTAGTCTTCACCTTCCTTTCTTCTAGCTCCCCCCCTTCGCTCTCTTCCTCTCTCTTTCTCTCTCTCTCTCATGAAGGTGAGTAATGACAATAGCCGCGCAACTGCGGAATCTGCCCTGTGTGTGTGGGTGTGGGTGGGGGTGTAGCTAGTAGAGGCACCCAATCCTCATCTGCAGTCCTAAGGGATTCTAAAGCACCTGGGGTAGGCCTTGTGTAAACACACACACACACACACACACACACACACACACACACACACACACACACACACACACACACACACACAAACACACACACAGGGTAAATTCCCCAGTTACAAGGTTATCGTCATTACTTTCTGAGCATTTCAGTTCACTCCACTTTACTCCACCATAACCTCTGTAACCAAAAAAAGTTGTATTTGTAGTGTTACATTCCTATCATTAGGACAAAGGTCTAAACACACAAACACACACACTGTAACTCCACTCCCCAGCCTGAGCAAAGGCATGTCTCATTCACCAATTCTGATCAGTACTGTACTGTACCATCACAAGGTCATAACAAATTACAATTTTGGCAATTTAGGTGAGATATTTGTTTTTGTTTTTTTTCGAGGAGGGAAAAGGGAAATACAGTATTCTCTCCTTTTTCACAGGGGCTACGTTCCAAGAGCACCCGCGCATAGTGAAAAACCGTGTGGTTGTATTTGGGTAAAGAATAGCCTAAAATTGCTATTTTTAATGCTAAATATGGCCACATATTGCTCCCAGAACACTTAATTTCATTTTAAACTCAGAGAATGTTGGCAGTTTCAGCGTTATTGTGGGGATATCCATGTAAAAATACATTGGATCCGCGAGTCCCGATCCGCTGTATAGCTAAACTTTAAAATAAATATAATATATATAATATAAACATAAGGGGACTTCATTGTCATCTCAACCATGCACAAGTGTACAGAGAGACAAAATGGCATACAGAATAGAAACCACCATTCAATTAAACCATGTCTGTTTAAGGCATTTGAGTAGCTGGGACTACTAGTTCATCATACTTGAAGTGTAAGTGACCATTTGTCATACATGAACACAGCACAGCACACAGTGTGAACAGCATGAAATTCCTCCTCTGCATTTAACCCATCCACCAAGTGAAGAACATGGTGCCCGGGGAGCAGTGTGTGGGGATGGTATCTTGCTCAGGGTACCTCAGAGGTGCCTAGCGGTCTTGGGAATTGAACCTGGACTTTCTGGTCGCAGGGTGAATGCCCTAACCACTAGGCCACCAACTGCCCCAATACTGGTGTGACTGTAGTTTAAATCAAGCTCTGCTCAGGTGAATCTTACATCTCCTGACTCAGATGAAGTAGAGTTGATGGCTGGTGTGCACAGGGTGCCCACAGACAAAACCTCCAGAGTGCTCGGCAGGATCAGACATGCCGAATATCTGAAGGACACGTTCACACGCCGCGTGGGTGGATCATATGCGTGTACATGCACACACATTCTCTGATAAGCCCTTTAAATCAGCAGCTCCATCTCTGCACTTTTGCAAGCATGAAAGCAGACCCTTTTTTTGTCCATTTCACACTCCCAAAAAGGATGATAAGACAGCTGAGACACTGGACGATGATTCAGTGCGAGCCATGTGCAAGAAGCGAAACTGATAAGAGCAATTTCACCCGAGACATCACTCCAAAGCAGTGATGTAACCATGCATAAAAGACCACAGTTCTGTGACAATGTAATATACTTTCAATGGCAAATTTCAAATATGGTGGTCTCACATCTACACATAATAGGGAAGCAATAAACTAAAGCAAGAAACCTGTAACATTCATTTTAGGAGACAAATATATAAAAAAACGACCTGCACCTCAATTTATAACAACTTAAATTGCAGTTTCATTATTGGTCAGAAAACCTGCAAGTGGTTGTACTGTATGTGCCCCATCATGCAGAGTCAGTAAAGTCTATTTAAGATTCCTTTCCAACATGATGTGGCTCAAGCCATGTTATGATGTACACATGCAGTCTGCTCAGTCATAATTGACAAGGTTTTCAATTCTTGTTGACTACGTTAGTCTCAAACTTTGGTGCAAAGCCAAAAAAAAAAGCAAACATCAGACACCATGTCTTGGCAGATCAGCTACTTGTGTAAGGGAATGTTACACATTTGATTAGATTTGCTGAACAGTTGCTATAAATGTGCTGATAAGTTCACATCTGCTGTAAATAAGACAACAACTCAGACTTCTGTCAAGGGTGAATGAACTGCCCTAGCTGACTTACAGTAGACAGCATTACAGTGATGGAGCACTTTGCCCTGTGACCTCTTCATAGGTGAACAGGAAGCCACAAATGTCCCACATAAAGCACAAAGCCTGCTTAAACCACACAAGCAAGAACACACACACACACACACACTTACAGATTCACACAAACAACTGGACCAGTGATATGGACCAACAGCTGCAGTCCATATTAAATGGCACAAATTCAGAATGTGAAAGGAGTGGGTTTTAGGTTTCTCCACATGATCCCCCCACAGTTTTCTGCTATACTGCATCAGATTTGAGAGATGACATCTTGCCTAAGTACTCCCAAAGTCAACAGTGAGGGAAAGCCCTCCAACATAAACCTCACATCTCTCATCAAATATGGATATCCTGCAGTGAGGCAGATGTTTGGGCTCTTTCAGAATGTTTGCTTTGCCCCCTAATCTGATTCGTGCCTCCACATGATGGACATAACAAGTGACTCAGTGGAGATGCTACAGCGAGATGGAGTACAAAACCCACATCAAATCAGTCCAGAGCATTCTGTTCCATGGCATTAAGGGTGCTTAGTCACCACTTACAGATCATTACCAGATACACTATCATGACTCATTCAGGTGAAGAAGAAAGAACGTTTTCTGATAGGACTGATCCTACCGGCTAAGATGGTGCGATAGCTGCTGGCAATAACTGTGAAAACAACTCCAAACATTCTAATCCTCTCCTAACCACACTCGGCCACAAAGCGTCTCTCTGCAAATTCCAGGCATATTCACACCAGCAGCACCCAAAAATCTAAAGGAGAGAGAGCCAAGTCTGTGCAGAGCTCCAGATCAGCTGACATCACACTGAAAGATTACCCTCACACTAATACACTACCCTTAAAGAAAATGTAAAGGTAAGCCCGTATCCGTATAGTACAGTGTTCACTGAACTGCTCTCTCCCGCAGTGCTAGAAGGTAAAATAAATTTGTGTAAATGCAGTAATAAACAAATTTCATTTACAGTAATTAAAATACCGGGCTCAAGAAAATGTAAAGGAAATTCTGGACTACAGCTGCTAGAGGTGCATCACAGGGCAGCAGCCAATCAGAAGCAAGAAGAAATAAATAACCATCTCGGATTGGCTACTTTCAACTCGTTTTATATGTAAGTGTAGCTGAACATACGTTGATATTTATGTTACAAAATTAGTAAATTATATATATTTTAAATAATTTAATAATTTACTAAAATGCATGAAAAATTATATACTGCCACAGAAAAGGTGTGACGTCTGGGCCTCGTCCACCACGCCCCCTCGTCCTCTTGCTGGGTTGTTTATGTTTAGGTGTTGCGCTTAGCAAGGTGATCACTGTGTTGCTAACTGCTGCACCCAAACAGAAATAACCCAGCACGAGGACGGGGGGGGGGGAGGACGAGGCCCGGGCATCACAAAACTAAAAAAAAATTGGAAGCTGTCCACCCACATAGCCCTCAGCCCTGACATTTGTTCATGGAAACCCACACACATATAATTGACTAATTTTGCAACATAAATATAAATGTAAATTCAGCTACAGTTACATATAAAATATAACTATATAACTGTACTGTCCAGTGGTTGGCATCTCGTCCGAGAAAGGCAAGCCGACGCCACTGTGCACTGGACTGCCGTTCTTTTCCAGAACGCACAGCTTGCCAGTCTGCCCCTGACTCAGAGGCAGGAGGTTTGAAAGCAGCCAATCCGAGAAAGTTATTTATTTCTCCTTGCTGCTGGTTGGCTGGCTGCTACTGTAAATTAAATTAAAAGAGGCTGTTGAGCTCAGTCGCTGCTTTAACCAGCAGGTCACTACAACACCACTACTCCTGAAGCATGAACCGTATGAAGATGCTGTTCCATGAACAGTAAATTATTGAACTGTAAAAATTATTGGTGATTAACTGTACATTTTACAGTATTTTTATCACTAAAAATTACATGAATTTATAACTGTATTTTCCTGCTTATACCAAAGAAAACGACTGTGCATCCCAAAAAAGACACAAATGCATGAATTACAGTACAGTCTATACATGGGTAACATTTACACTCTAGCACTGCAGGAATTCTAGCACTGCCGTGGCTCCAAAAAACCCTTTTTGGCACCTTTACATTTAGAGTACATGTCTAAAAACAGCACACCGACTACATCCTCAAACTGCATGTTCACAAACAATCCACTTCAACAGCCAGAATTAGAAAACAAGAACCCTATATATAAGTAAGACACTGTAAAGCAGCAGTTTCCTGCCTCAGTTGATGGCTTTGACTATCATTCTCTAGCTTCTGTTTCCTATTCCTCCCATGCACTCATGTCGTCAAATTTTCTCCACAATCAGTCTGTCTCTGCAAATCAACTTACTGTTAGCCTGCTGATCAGTATATTATATGGGAAGTACTCCAGGCAGGACAGGGGTCTTCAGGCCTGATGGTGACCTATATTTGTAATGACGACATCAGAGGTTTCTTCAATGCTGTTTCTTACATCCACATAATAAACTATATATACATACATGGAAAAAAAGTTGAACATTGTGTGGAACAGGAGGAAATTGCCCGTCACGCCTGCTGCTTACACTGATGCATTTCAGGTTATCATAAAATAAAGCACTATATACCCATTGTTGCAGATGCAAGGCAAAATAAGCTGGAGAACATCTACACTGTGGAAGTTTAATCATCTCAAGGCGTTTATTAAATGGGGCAAACGAAAGCTTAGGACTGTGCATCTTCACCTCAAAGATTATACCACTCAAACATCTTAAAAACAAAAGCAGAAATGCATCAACTTCCTACAGCATCCCCATACTATTACATAGAACTGAGCAGTATGACAATAAATATAAATAAAATACATTGTGAAAAGATTAGAAAACACTGATATTACACATCACAAAATCTGAATTATGCCACTTTAAAATCCCAAATCTAGTGGATCAGCTAAAACTTGCTTGGTGTCTTAAGATCTTAAGATGCTACCACTGTATAGCACACCTTTATACAATGAGCAAACATATGAACATAATCAAGCTTCAAAATAGTTTTACTTCTGTGTTTAAATATTCAAAATACTTTTGTACATTTGTGTCAGTGCAGCAAACAACCTAAGCAAAAATGGCATGCATTTTGCTGCAGTGCCTGCTAGTAAATGGGCCACTGTTCAGTGCTCTTGTATAGCTTGAGTGCTTTACAAGCACTGCAATGGTTAATAAGCCCAGCTCCAGTGAGAAGGGTCACCCTGTTCAGCCCATCTACACACTGGCAGAGTTATAGCCCAGATACCCTCACTCACCTGTTTAAGCATTAACCAGCTTTGAAGGCTAGCCTTGGCTCAGCAGGACACAGAAACCTTTCATCTCTCTACTCTTTCCCACCATGGCCTGAGGCTCCAAAACTACCAGGATCCTATACTTTAAAGTGCGGCTATGAATCCTGATGCTACTATGATACTTTAGAAACTACTTTGATTCGGTGCATATAAACACATTCTAAAGATAGTTAGATAATAACAACATATTTTTTATACTGATATAACTGCATTTCAGTATACAAATGAGCCCTATTTCTATATGATATTGGGTTTGAGGGAGTGGATGTAGTCACACACTAACAGTCAGATACACCATAACCACTGATGCTCACACCCCATTGCATGGGAAATATAGAGAGATGGAATTTGTAAAACAAAAATGAGTCCAGCAGCACGACTGTGTATTCTCATTGCTTAATGTTTGACATGTATTTTGTTACTCATCATCAAGCAATAGGCTGCTGCAGCTCTCCCAGTATGAAGCTGGTCATAGCTGTAACTCATCACAGATGATCTATGATATGTCGTGGGCTGGGAAGAGTGGGAATTCCCCTGCAGGTTGCTATATGAGTCATACGAGCCTGTAGAGCTGGAGGAGGTAGTGAAAGGGCGGTCTGTGGATTGGGCAGGTGGTGGAACTAACCATCATCAGTAATGTATGGAAATGATGATATCAATGCCCATATGTATAAACAACACTCTAATATTTGAATTTAATCCCCATCCATTGTTCTTATCATATTACTGGCTTTAGATATGTCATATATTTAGTCCAGTTACAGGGAATGTGTTTTGGGTTGTGTTTATTCTCCATGTTTCTGGACCTTGGATTACCCTTTTTGCCTAGTGCAAGATATGTTACTTTTCGAGACAATCCTCTGCTTCAGGCTTTTTTATATGGGGGCGCTTTATACTATGGCAGTGGTTCTCAACCTTTTGCAAGCTGCCCCCCCCCCAGAGGGATGATTTGCAGTTGGGATCCAGTAACAACCATCTCCACCCCATAGCCCACCCCCCACCCCCACCGGGAGGATGATTTTATTGTGTTGTAATCGGAGCAAATAGGTGGCATTTGCATTTAATTTACATTTAATTTGCATTTAGCGGGTAAATGCACACTCGTGCCCCCCCGCTAGAGGACCACTGTACTATGGGATTATACTGCAACTGTTTTATCATCATTGCATCATTTAGTGATAAGAGTTCCTCAGTCTGGGGCTGCAGAGGTTAGAAAGGACAGCAGGGGATAAATGAGTGTGGAAATAAAGGATGCTGGCTTCTGGTGCGGATGTGCCGAGGAGGTCAGTGACCCAGGACCAAACCAGCTAGCACCCCTCAGCTCTCTTTCACTGTCTGACCCAAAGTGGCACAAAGAGGGTGAGCCATACTCTGAGACAAAGTAACCCTTTAGTTTCGCCAGGCTAATTCATATTGCTTATCACTCAAAAAAACCCATGATTTCACTCTGCAGCTATGCCTTACACCAGCCACTGCTTTTTTTTTCATTGTGAAGGCCTTCAGTGTTCCGCTGGCACTGTTAACACTATGCAGAACCCTTCCAAACCATGGCTGTGCAAAGACTGGAGGCTTTGTCCTGGGAATATTCATGGAGAGGATGTCCATGGGAGTGTGGCTGCTCTATGTGTGTGCATCGAATATACAGAAAGTTGGAAAATTCCCCTCATTAGGGCGCAGTCTCGACCTCTGGCCTCTCTTTGTAGATCAGCTCTAAAAAGGAAGCGCACACAGAGCGGAGATGTCGAGGAAGTGTACACGCGCTCTGCTTTAACAACATCACGGCAAGTCTCTCCTGGGCCAAACACTTCAGTGGAAGATTCCATAAATCACTTCTGCAGACCTGACAAGTCCATAAGAAACTGCTGCTTACAGTGCAACAGCAGAGTCAGCATGCTTCCCCAACCTTCCAGATAAACCCTTAGGAATCAGATTTAGTGGGTTGATGGCACACAACATGATCCTAATGAGCATTTTGCTTGAAGGCAGGTTAATAAATCAGCCACACGAAGCCAAATCCTCTTTGCACCTGCAGGTAGAAGTGCACACTTAGCACTCTCTGGTCAGGGTGGAGAGGACTGAAAGGTAGAGTGTAACCCTGAAATCACTGGGGGCAGACCAATGTCAGCACTGATGTTTACAACTTAACGCACTCTGTCTTCCTTCGAGCTGCCAGCTGGAGTCTCTGCTTACTGTCATGTCTTAGGCAGGGCTGAGAGCAGGGGTATCACCGTGGCAACCCAAGACACAACAGATCTCACTATGGGTGGTGTAACCACCACTAAAACTGACAGAAAGCATGTTATGGGTCTTAAACAAGGGACCAAACCCCTGTTTATAGGTTCCTTTATTGGACATGAAAGACAGGAGATAGCTCATTTAATGCAGATGTCACTCACAAAAAGCGGTGGGTAATATGACAGTATGGTATTGTTATGCGTATCTGCAGAGCTGTGCATTAAACACATGCTGATTGTTTGTGCCCTAGTGTCAGGAGTTATTGGAATGGATGCGGAACTGACTGACAGAAACAATGTTAAAAAGCATTTTGTTCGACTTCTTCAAAATACGATGAAAACAATCAAACATTAAATCTAGGAAAGATTTTGCTCTTTGCTTCCTGTACATTTGGCTTGGCCAGATACACTGAGCCCTAGACCACATCATATGCTAGTATGCTTTTTTTCAACACTAATGCAAATGTCTGTGGACAACAAGTGCTTGTGTTTGCAGATGCACAATAACACATATAATTCACCATTAGTCATCAGCATGTCGAAATATCGAGAAGATCCTAAGAATGTCTAACCAAATGCATGCTTTGTTTTAAAAAAAAGAGGTTTGAAAGAGGCTCCATTGTGGTGGAGCTGGCTAAAGTTGCATCCTACGAGTCCAGAAAATCGAAGCCACTTAAGTGGATGTAGTGCTGCTTAACTGGGCAATCTGTGGGTTCTGTGCAATGTGTGAAACATGGATTTAGACACGCGGAACTGTGTTTTTTGTTGCTGTAATTTTGTTGCCGCATAGCTGTTTGGCAGCATTTAAAAATGTGGCTTACTTTCTGCAAGTCAAAACCAATATATATACTAAGACGCGATGTGTAACACATAGATAAAGCTTAGGCTGTCACTTTCTAACTCAGAATGCGGTCTCATAATGAAGTGCTAATAGAGAACTGACAGACGGGTGCATTGTTGGTCTATGGCATGCTTGCCCATATCTATGTATTAATTCAAGTGTGGCATTCCCATAAGCCTGGGGGAACAGATCGCTTTGTGCAGACCCGCGGCTCTGATGAGCTTGCAACAATCAAGACTGGCCCAGGCATGTAGATATTCCAGCAAACAGAAAACACTTGTCTTTTCATTGCCCTGACCCATATAAAGCTTGCCATTCCTGGTCTCTGTGATCATAAGGCACTAGACTGGTGAGCAGAGTAGTAGTGTACATATATGAATCGTGTGTCATTATAAGAGGTACAAGACAGGACATCTTTGTTCTTGACACTCATAAGCTCTTCCATATGCTTGCAGTTAGGCAGAGGAAACAATAAATATGATTCAGTGCAGCTTTTGAAATAAAAAGACAATCCCACACATAGAACAGCTCCACGGGGACAGATATATTCCCCTTCACGCCTACCTGATACACACGTCTAAAATGGTTTGAACTGTTCTCAATGCTGCTGACTTACAGGCTCCGCTCTGTGTGTAATCATTCATATAGTATTGTCCCATAAACACAAATGCCATTTTGACAGAAAAAAATGTAATAAACAGGCAGGAACATGCTTGCAACATTCCCTTTCACTCACTTGTATAAACAGATTCACACTCTCAGAGAGACAATGAATCTGACAGGCAAATAAGCCAGAGGAATAGTTTTCAATGCACTAGTAGTAAACAATATGGCCAAAGCAGGAGGAGGTGATGAAGGTCAACAAAGAAGCTTGACACACCCGAGTCCCCCAGATGATAGAAAGTCAGGTAAAGCTCAAGTGACCACACAGGCGGATTGGATAGATTAAACGCTGCACTTCCCAGTCATGGTTTCCCCATAGGGGTGTAACCGTATAGAGATGTCACGGTTCAGTATGTACCTTGGTTTTGGGGTCACGGTTCGGTACGGTTCACGATACAGCAAAGTTTAGCAACAAAAAGTTCTAAAGAATGAGGTTTGGTTTGTTTTCGTTTATTTTAAATAAACTGCAGTGTATTAACCAGTAAACACACACTCTTGCTTATATTTACATGCACGTGTAAGGCTGCAGAAGTGTTACGCCAATAGTTGTCACTATTGCACCACACAACGACCCAAGTTTATGATTTACTTGCGCTTTTTGGTCTCTCTGTGATTCCGTATTACTTCAATCACGTCCTCTCCTGGTCTTCTCAATTTTAATCCATACATAGCCTTGGATTTTTATTGGAAAATCAGGTTCTGTTTCTCATTGTAAAAGACACTAGTAGGATCATTTAAAACATTGCTATTTATTTTACTATTCATTACCAATTCACTGAAAAAGTACATTCAGTTATGTAACTGAGTTTAATCCCATGATTCTACACGCACATCGAGGTCAGCATTACTATTGCTGTCATACAACTGGTATCTAGCCTTACGAGTCATTCCTGCGCATATGTGTGCATTTTACAATTGTAAATAGGTCCTCAGGTGGCCAAGAAATCACTGGAGGCTACTTAGGAAGGTAACACACATGTTTTGTAAAGAACCTACAGATGACATCATTATACAGTAGAAAGTCTTACAGTCAGACCAATGTGCGAATGACCTACAGCTGGCAGTACTATATTTCGATCCTCCACTGTAGATCCATACATTACATAAATACAACTTTCTGTGGTTACTATTCCTGCCAGGGTTCTGTAGGCAAATAATTACAACCAAGCTGGCATCAGCGTATCTCTCACCATGAACAGTGAACAAAATCATACTGCGTTTTTACAACATTACTGCTGCACTACTGTAGAATGCAAGGAAGCATGTTTTCAACAGAGTTAATGATTTTCTACAGAGGACCATTAGGATTCTAATCTATGGAAAACCCCCATTGGAATTAGGATTAGTTAACCTCTACCGGACCATCCATATAAAATAAATTAACTTCAACCTAAGACCAAGGCTGGAAAATATAAGACAACCCTGGAAGATAATTAACACATTTTGATCTGTTGTTGATATACCTTTTGTGGATTCTTCTGATATACCCTTTGTGGATTCGTCTCTGTATCAGCACCACTAACTGACCACAGTGGGGTAAATCTTTCACCATGGGGGTCTCGTTAGAAGTGAGCTCCTATAAAGACCGGCTTTACTTATTATAAACAAAGAGGGGAGCGGTGGGGCTACACTGAGAGGCTGATGCCAGGCTTACTGCATGCATGTGAAGGGGCTCTTCTTAATTTCTAAAGGGTGCAGTTCAGCACCGCTATATGGCCACATAGCTACATTGACTGATGACATTTTTTCACAGATCATGTTTTGTCAAACATGGATATTGTGGTTTATTTATTTTCCTTTTAAGTAAGGTTTATTTGTAAAACTGCTGGCCTGATTCACATTCCTCTGCTAGACTGAAAATTTTAGATTTATGAAAAAATCACAATCATCAATTGAGCCTAGTTTGACCCATCTAGGATACTTTTTTGAGTGTTTTGGCCACTGATTTGTGATGTAGCCCATATATATTGCTATAAGTGACCCAACAGTAAATTCAGTGGAGATATGTGTGCCTAAATATTTGTAAAAATGAACAAATCAGACTGATGAATGTGAGCCTGGCTGGACATGGTAACGATTTTTTTATTCTTTGCGTTTGACAATAAAAATACACATTTTAATACCAGCACATTTAGGGGTGGGGAATAACGTCAACTGAATTCACAAATCACGGAAGGCAAAATGCCACCGTGTTTAACCGTCTACCAAAATGAACTGTTAAGACACTCTCTAAAGAGTGAGGAGTCGCAAACTGCAAACTATATTTTTCAGGTCAGCACCGAGCAGAAACGGCACTGCAGCAACGATAAACCCCAAACTGTCCCCAGCAGCGGGGGCAGGTGGGGGAAGGGGGGTGACTGGCAACAGACTGGACAGTGAATGTCCACTAGGAAATTAATCCTACAGTGACATTTCAGCTGCACGGTGACTAAACATTGGGGGGAAAAGAAGTTAGCACATTCGACTTACAAGGTATCCTATGTGTAGATGCAGGGTAAGTCAAGTAGGGTAAGGCAAGGACATATATCCTTCATGCATGCTGCAACATGTTAGCTCTTTTTTGAACAGTCCTGAAAACACAAGCTGTCTGTTATTACTGTTCCAAAAAGCCCCAATAAAAAAGAACAGTGCTGTGAGATTGGCTAATGATGACAGCAACAATATATACTCACATGTTTCGCTGTTTATCTCCATGTGTGCAGCGTCAAAAAAACATCCCTGGCTTGTCTGGCCCCGAACATTGCACTGCGCAGCCCCTCCTGTGGGGTTTGTGACAGACACCCAGCTACTGCACTACAGCATTCTCAATGAAGTCTAACGCACGCGCTCCCTGCCTCTGGGTCATAGCGCGCCTCCCCGGCCGGTTAACTGTTTGCATGTCAGGATGTAAAGTTGATCCATGTAAATTTTTACATCAAAAAAATATGTCTTCAGTGTGACAAGGCCCACAAGGCCCACTATCGTAGTTAAATAGTTGACATGGATTTAAGCTGTTTTTCAGGTAAGAAACAGTAGTGGACTTCTTAAGCACTGATGTACGTCGCTCTGGATAAGAGCGTCAGCTAAATGCCGTAAATGTAAATGTATTCCACTGAGGGAGACCACCAGCATAAGGGAATGTTGTTGCCAAGAAGGGGTGAACTTAGGCTGCAGCAGTGTTTAGGTAGGTGGTACATGTTGAAGAACATCACACTCTCTCAGCCAGCTTGCCTTCTTCTCATACTACTACGTATCTCTTGCCCAGGTGGGCATTACACATGTGCCCCGCTGTCTACATGATGTAAAGAGAATATTATTTGTCAGACCATGCAACCTTCTGGCATTGTCTGTGATCCAGTTCTGATCCTCACATTTATTGTGGGTGCCTTCAGTGGTGGACAGGGTCAGCTTGAGCACTCGGATTAAAATATTTCATTTATAGACAGCATTAACCTTTTCAGCAATTTGTATTTTAGGAGTTTTTCTGTGAGGCTGGACCAGGCAGACTACAGTTGCACTCATTAATGAGGCCTGGATGCTGCAACACTGGTTATCCTTCCTTGGACCACTCTTGCTGAATACAAACCATTTTATGCTCTTTACGCTTGCCCATTGTACCTGCTTCCATCATTTCAGCTTAAACAGACTGCTTATTAGGTGTCGTTTAACTGGATAATGAATGTTAATCATTTTCCCTGTTCACTGAACATTTTAGAACCATAAACAGAACCCTATTTGTCTATTCCATTGTACAGAATACCCTGCTAAGAACCTTTGTTTATAAGAATGGTATTTTATATATCATATAAACACACACATACACGCACTCACAACACTCCTAAACAAGAAACAACCTTTTTATTTAAATATAAGATGTACATAGTTTTTCTGAAACTGTACTGACAGATAAATAAACTTAACTAGATAGGTAACTGTTTAAAAAAGGGAGAATCAAAATATATGTTCTAACTTCATCCTTCCACCTGACTATGAAGTTGGTAGAACATTCTAATGGCAAACAGGCTATAAAACACTACTACAAAGGTGAAAAACAACCCCCCCCCCAAAGAGACACGTTTAACCTGTTTGTGAGGTGAAAAACTAATGTGATTATACACAACACACAATTATCCCTTGGCATTATGGACTTCACTATTAGGTCCTATTTAAGTGCAATAGTGGTCAGTTCTGATGTAGTGTTAAGTTCAGATGTAGACTTCATAGCAGAGGTCTTTCTGATTGTCCAGTCCATTTTCACACTTACTATAAACTCAAAGAGCAAATAATGTGACACATCAATTGGCTATTTAATGCCATATACCATTACGTTCAAAACAGAGGTTGCTATGGGGGGAAAAAAGTCCCATCCGAACAAAGATGAGAGTAAACAGATACTCTAAAGCAACAAAATGCACTATGACCCTTTATATTCTTTCTCAATTGTTTTAATTCTCTGTCTCTGCTTTTGGATGTAGATACTCACAGTTTTTTTCCCCAAAGATTGTAAGAAACGATGAGAAACTAGCTCTACCTCTACCATCATAAATTCCATGGAGGGTCACCACATTCTTTAGACATCATCTAATAACCTTTCTTTTTTTTTTTGGAAAGAAAATCTACATTCAGTTTTCAGTTTTTCAAAAATAGCATGGGTTAAGATCCTTCCCTACATTAAGTTTTTCTTTACATTACACACAACAGTCAAACTTTGGTTTCCACTGTTATGCAAAAGCTGACATGTTTCCATCAGTAACCTGTTCCTTTGTTTTATGGTGTGCCTGCAAAGAAATGAATTGTAATAAATGACATTAGTGTGTTTATAGAAGCAATGAATAACAAAATCTCTGATTAATGCAGTGTCTACATTCTAGTCTCTGCTGGTACAACTTAACTGAAAATATAAGGCAAAATCCAAGTCTTTACTTTTCCTCATTCTTGCCATCTACAAATAGGAAAAAAATCTATTGAAGCAACACTTAAAATAAAGACCCAATACAACTTTGAGTATTCCTTATTATTTTGTGGGGGTTTTTTGTTGCTCTTTTTCTCTTTCTTCCTCTCACAGATCTTGGTCCATTTAATACTAAGTATGTGCCTGTCACATGTCCAGTGGCACAGTGTTGCAGTTCTGTTGTGCAGTTCAGTTGGCTGGGATTGGACAGGCAAGTAGATCTCGGTCTTTGTGTGTAGAGCAGGAACGCTAGAACAGCCTTGCTTGCTTCTTCATCTCATTCCTTTTCCACAGTGCCAGTCGGTCAAATTCAGCCATGGTCATCCCAAACACCTGGTAAAACTCCTCAGGAGAGAGATGCCTCTGGAAAGGTGATCAAAAGTGGGGGGATTTAAGTGATGACTCAATCAAAAATGAACACATAACCCATACAGTGAGGAACATAAGTATTTGAACACCCTGCGATTTTGCAAGTTCTCCCACTTAGAAATCATGGAGGGGTCTGAAATTCAAATTATAAGTGAGAGACAGGATGTAAAAAAACCCCCAGGAAATCACATTGTATGATTAAAAAAAAGCATTTATTTGTATTGCACTGCTGCATATACTGTAAGTATTTGAACACCTGAGAAAATCAGTGTTAATATTTGTTACAGAAGCCTTTTTTTGCAGTTACAGAGGTCAAACGTTTCCCGTAGTTCTTGGCCAGGTTTGCACACACTGCAATAGGGATTTTGGCGACTCCTCCACACAGATCTGCTCTAGATCTGTCAGGGTCCGGGGCTGGCACTGAGCAACACGGAGTTTCAGCTCCTCCAAAGATTGTTGATTGGATTTAGGTCTGGAGACTGGCTAGGCCACTCCAGAACCTCGAGATACTTCTTACGGAGCCATTCCTTGGTTCTCCTGACTGTGTGCTTCAGGTCATCGTCATGTTGGAAGACCCCCACGACCCTCTTCAGTGCTCTGACTGAGGGAAGGAGGTTGTTGCTTAAAATATCACAATACATTCATCCTCTCCTTAATACAGTGCAGTCGTTCTGTCCCCTTCGCAGAAAAGCACCCCAAAGCATGATGTTTCCACCCCCATGCTTCACAGTAGGGATGGTGTTTTTGGATGTAGCTCCTCCTTCTTTTTCCTCCAAACACGGCGTGTGAAGTTTAGACCAAAAAGTTCTATTTTGGTCTCATCTGATCACATGACTTTCTCCCAGGCCTCCTCTGGATCATCCAGATGGTCAATGGCAAACTTCAGACAGGCTTGGACATGTGATGACTGGAGCAGGGGAACCTTCCGTGCAATGCGTGATTAGAAACCATGAGGGCACAGTGTTCTACCATGTCATTGACCAGCTTCTCCCGTCTAGTTCTGGGCTTATTCCTCACCTTTCTCATCATCAGTGATACCCCACAATGTAAGATCTTGCATGGGGCCCCAGTCCGAGGGAGACTGACAGTCGACTTTAGCCTCTTCCATTTTCTGACAATTGCTCCACCAGTTGATATATTTTCACCAAGCTGCTTGGCAATTACCCCGTAGTCCTTTCCAGCCTTGTGGAGGTCCACAATTTTGTCTGTGGTGTCTTTAGACAGCTCTTTGGTCTTGCCCATGGTAGTAGTTGGAGTCTGACTGACTGTGGGGTGGACAGGTGTCT
>JBBPDE010000031.1:485616-506614 GCA_037974605.1 Nannopetersius ansorgii | reverse complement strand
TTCATTTCAATTCATAGTCTTGTTTCTATTTGTAAAGTGCGTATCTGCGCTCAGTGATATCTTGTATGAAATGTTTGAATATATAATTTAAAAATAGTAGAATAATTACTATATATTTAGGGTGGCTTGTGATCATTTTAGGGGGGCTTCAGAAATTACCACATCAAA
This sequence comes from Nannopetersius ansorgii, assembly GCA_037974605.1. NCBI lineage: Eukaryota > Metazoa > Chordata > Actinopteri > Characiformes > Alestidae > Nannopetersius > Nannopetersius ansorgii. The sequence goes on along the minus strand of JBBPDE010000031.1, from coordinate 506,446 downwards.
TGTGACGTGCTAACATGAATGTATATATGAAGATGCCGGGTTTGTTCAGAGAAAATGTATTTTTAAGAAGCTTCCCAATGGAAACCTCGACAAGACTAAGGTTGTTTGCACCTTGTGCAGTGCGAAGTTAGTTTACTGTAAGGGTTGAGAAACCCGTTCTCAAAGACTTACTTTTAGTCATTTTTTGGGTAGCACACATATTCTGAATGCCTTCAGCAGAATTCAAATGAGCCATTTCAATCTAGATTAATTCCAAGATTACAGTGAGATTAATCTAGATTAAAAAATTATCTATGCTCACCACTAATTATATTATGTGTCTCTTGCCTGGGGAAGAGATGGCACTGAGATGGCACTAAGATGCACTATGGGAAGAAGGCAAGCCAGCCGAGGCAATGTGCTTCTGTCATGTATGTTACTTTGACATGTACCACCTACTTAAACATTGTTGTGGGCCAAATACTCCCTTTCATGGCGACAACATTCCCTGATGGCTGTGGCCTCTCTAAGCAGGTCACTGTACCTTGACACACTGCAAAAATGATTCACAAATAGCAGTACATGACAGAGACTTGAGACTTGACAGAGAGGTGTTGATTTTGCCTGTAAACTCTCCGGATCTCAATCGAGTATTTGTGGGATGTGTTGGACAAACTAGTCCAAGACCCCACCTTGCAACACAATGCTGCAAACATTTTGGTGCCAGATACCACAACTCACCTTCAGAGGTCTTGTGGAGTCCATGCCTCGAAGGGTCAGAGCTGTTCTGGCAAGGTGAGGTGGACCTACATAATATTAAGCAGGTGGTTTTATTGTCATGGCTGATTAGTCTTTGTGGAGTGTGGTAGCCCTCTTTTTCAATCTGGCTCCACTAATTATTCTTTCTTTTCCTAGTAGATCAGAGTATATGACTCTCTGTTTTACAGCTCATAACTGAATATATATTTTTTTTAAAATAGAAAGGTATCCAGATCTCAGAGTTGAATCTAAAATCCAGTGACCATGAAGGAACAAATGACCACCTGACTGATATGAAGAGACCAATAGTAATTAAGACCTTCTATAACACGGAATGAAGGCTTTTTTTTTTAAAATCTAATGAAAGAGATTATTGTAGTATGAAAACTGTGCTTACCGGAGTGTTTACACTTACTTACTGTCCACATTCAAACACCTTGGAGATGACAGTTCATCTGTTCCTGCACAGTTTGTTAATCATTCTCTGCTACAGTTTCTGGCTACAAGACACTGAAAATCAATATTTTTGATTCTCAGCCCACCAGCAGTAATGTGTGATACACAACACACATTAACATGGCACTTCCATGTCACTGTCACTGCTGTGCTGAGAATGATCCATCATTCACATAAGACCAGCTCACTGTGGACCTGCAATGGCCCTGAACATTGATGAATAGGGGCTAAGAAATGACGCAGAGAAACAGGTAACCACAAAGTGCAGCTATACAGCACATGGAGCTGATCGATGGACAATGAATGGTATCAGCCAGACCCTAGTTAACAGCTTTCAGTGGATGGGAAGCAATCATGAGGCCTACCTGGCACATGGAAATGCTTGGGTGCTTGGTTGGTAGTGGGTGTGCTGGACCTGGCCTCCAGGTGTGGGTAATGTGGTGAGCTCCTGCCACTCTCAGAGCCTGTGCCAAGCCACCAGTCAGTGACAGAAGTAAAGCATGAATGAAGACTACAGCTCCAGTTATAACACAAAACACTTTGAGTCAGAACACAAATCACAAGGGACAATCTCTCTGTTTGGCACAGTATGCATTTCAGTAAAAGCAGGGAAGCTATACTATGCCAATCAGCAAAATAAAACAAATGTAAAGAAAAAATGTTAAGCAATGGAAAGCTAATATTTTACCATTTGATGAGGCCACCTCTGCTCTACAGAGATTGATTTCAATTTCTTTTCTGTGTTTGAAACCATTCAAGCACAGAAAACATTTAAGTACAGTAAACATTTAATACGCTCATCTTGCTTTCTACCAAGGTGGTCTAGTGGTTAGGGCGGTGGGCCTGCGACCAGGAAGTTGTGGGTCCCCAAAACTGCTAAGCACCCCTGAGGTACCCTTGAGCAAGGTACCCCACACTGCTCCCCGGGCGCTGTGTTCCTGGCTGCCCGCTGCTTCACTTGATGAATGGGTTAAATGCAGAGGTAGCATTTGTGTTCACACTGTGTGCTGTGGTGTGTTCACATATGACAGAATGGTCACTTTCACTATATGCTGTTTGTATATTGTGTATATGGACATTATCTATGTGGTATGTGTACACACTCACCATATCTGTAGTAGTGTTGAGGCGAGCGAGGGAGGATGGGTGACATGCCCTGTCTACTGTACGAGGGTGAGTCAATTAAGCCAGGGCTCGAGGAGCGCCGCTGCCTCAGGTCCACACTGTCATACATGTCCTACACACACACACACACACACACACACACACACACACACACGCACTGCTCACAGATAATGTCTAGAAAATTTCAACTAACCAAAAATGACATAAAAAGGGTAAAATAAAAATGTATCTACAACAATGGCTAAAAAAAGATGCCTTTGTTGGTCATTGCTAAAACTTTCATTTACGAAACCTAGAAGTACACACAAAGAAATAAATAGGAAAAAGATCAACACTTCCAAAATGGAATGCATATTTAATCCTGGGTCAATGGACAAACAAATAATCTTTTAGGCATGGGATATTACCTGAGAATAAGGTGAGAGTGTGCCCAGAGACTTTGGAGGTTCAAAAAAAGAGCGAGAGAGAGAATTTGATTAATGGAAAGTTCACTTTCTTCATTTTCTTAATGTGGTGTGTGAGGGGAAGTGCATAGAAAAAGTTAAAAAAAAAAGGGTTAATTTTTTTTGTTAATACTAATCTCTTTATACCATCATGATTTAGTAACACAGTTGTTTCCTGCATTCTGATAAGAAGCACAATCAATTTTCCACTAACATCAGAAACCACTTAGGTTGTAAGAACACAGTAAGCTTATGCTGCACACTAAGCAGTGAGTGGAGTGTTTATAATGCAACATATGAATATAACACTGAAATGCTTCTGCCTGACTAAAAATAATTTAGTACAATGACACATATAAGGATGCAACATTTTTAATGTAAGAAACATAAGAATCTAAAGATAAAAGGAGTAATATGGCGTTCTTTATAGCCAAAATCAGTTTTTAGGAGAAGGGATTATATTGGCTAATCTAATTAAATAAATATTGTAATTAAACAGACAATACATTTAGTGCTTTACTGATATGCTTCTAGGTTGTGAACTTGGAATAATCAAATGAAAATGAGAGCATAAGGACATCCATAGTTTTCTACAAACAAAAGCCATTACAATATAGGACATGGCTAATATCATTGTTGTAACACTACATTAAAGATGAGGTGTAAGGCTATATGACACCTATATGAGCTTTTCATGACAAACGTCCATGGACATGAATGAAGGCTTATTTAAGTCAGTTATCATTCTTTGAGGTGAAACAACAAAATTGCAGCCTTTATGGCAAGTGACACTTATAGAATAAGCATTTATACATGTTTAGGTAAGTTTATGTCAGCTATGAAGACTTATACAGATGCCATGTAGCTGACCTTCAGTAAAATGTTATCCTAAACGTTTATTGCTAAAACTGTTAAACCAACAGGACCTAAATCTCAGCCAGTATTATCCATCTGGTCGAGCCCTGAGATGAATATCTATCAGGCCCTAAATTAGTATCAGGACGTGCATCCGAAAAAGGGTTACAATGCTTTGAAGAGAGACGTTTCTAGAGAAAGACATGTGAGATTACAATAGACAGATGTGTGAAGTGTGAAAAGAATGTGCATATGTCCTCTCCATAAATTCAGCCTTTAACAAGTGTTGAATACAAACATGGATGCGGCACAGACCAAGGCATTTTGGGAACACAAGGTCAGGCTCCACTAAGCTACGTTAGGACAGATCAGCTTGTCTAAAGGCTACAAGTGGCATGCTAGAAAGGTACACAGTAGGGCTGTAACGGTACATGTATTCGTACCGAACCGTCACGGTACATGGGTCATGGTTTGGTACGCAATGTCTTTCGGAGAATACACGGTACGACGGAGAAGACGTGATTGAAGTAATACGGAATCACAGAGGGAGCAAAAAGCGCAAGTAAATCGTAAACCTGGTAGGAGTGTGGTGCAATAGTGCCACCTACTGGCGTAACACTTAGACATACATGAAAATATAAGCAAGAGTGTGTGTTTACTGGTTAATACACTGCTGTTTATTTAAAAAAACCAAAACAAACCAAGCCTCATTCTTTAGAACGTTTTGTTGCTTAACTTTTCTGTATCGTGAACCGCACCGAACCGTGACCCCAAAACCGAGGTACGTACTGAACTGTGACATCTGTGTACCGTTACACCCCTAGTACACAGCATGGCCTTTAGGGCAGTACCTCCCCGTAGCTGAGGCGCTCTAGCCTGTCGTCAGAGTAGTATGTGTGATATGGCTCACAGGATAAGAGATTGGGTCTCTGTAGATCGTAAATGGCCTTAACCTTAGGTAGTGCAGCCAGATCTTTGTACTCTAGTACCTCGTTCTCCACTTTGGCCTGAGGAAACGCACATGGGGACAAACATACAATAAGACAAAATGCAATGAGAACAAGATGAGCAGGCCTCACAAGGTTGATGGAATACATAGACAACATAAACACAACAATAAAAACAACATATCGTTTCATCCTGGGATGTGAGTTTTATCAGTGTTTGCGCCTTCTGAGGCAGAAATTATTTTTCTTTTTTAATTTAGCTTTTATTCAAAGCCACTTCCATGAGAGAGGTGTAAGAACAAAACACTGTACCTGCAACATCCAGTAACACATTCAAGACCTGGGTTATGTTCAGTGGGACATAATCTAAAACATCCTTTCAGATATACAGTACCAGTCAAAAGTTTGGACACAACCAGCTGAATGTATACAGCTTTATTAGGTACACCCATAGTGTATCCACAGTCATTCTTCATTTCGTCAGCTCTAGCATCCCACAAGTGTGCACTTTGAACTTTACAATTACAGACTGTACTTCATCTTTTTCACTGTGTAATGCATTAGCCTCCTTCACCCTGTTCATTGATGGTCAGAATCCCAACAGGACCAACAGAGGGCAGATACTGGTAGGGTGGTGGATGAACCTCAGCACAGCAGTGACAGTGAAGGTAAAAACCTTTTTAACTTTTAATGTAAGTTCATGTTAAATATGCAATCCTTCTGTTGTTTTTTTTTTCACTTTAAAAGTTTTATGTAAAAACAGGTTATGTTCAAATGATTCAAATAAAAGAAAATTCTGGAAATGCATGTTTTCTTTGGACAGTGACATGCATACAAGCATGTATACAGTAAAGAGTGAAGTTTATGCCTGTATATATTAATTCTAAAACAAAACATTTAAGTTACAAAAGTATAATTTTTTTGAAAATCTTGTCTATTTTATCATCCAATAAAATCTTTACATTTGCAAAGCTTTTTCAGAAGAGCATGACAGATGGCTTCAGTGACGAAGCTGCATCAGGGCAAATTGAATAATATATAAATATTAGTGCTGTAACGGTACACGTATTCGTACCAAACAGTCGCGGTACATGGGTCACGGTTCGGTACATGATGTCTTTCGGAGAATACACCGTACCGCAGAGAAGATGTGATTGTACGGAATCACAGAAGGACCAAACAGCGCAAGTAAATAATAAACCTGGGTCGTAGTGTGGTGCAATAGTGCCACCTACTGGTGTAACACTTCTGCTGCCTTACACATACAGAGTGTGTGTTGTACTGGTTAATACACTGCTGTTTATAGTATAGTACTATAGTATAGTACTGCTGTAATATTTTTTTTATTTTTCTAAAATGTCTAAATCAAGAAGAAGGAAATCTATTTGACTGGCACTGTTGATCAGATATCAGGAATGCAGTAAATAATGGCTTACACATAGAGGTGAGAATGTGTCAGGCATTATGTTGTTCACATAGAGCGGCCTGGTAATTCTGCTGTCCTGTGTTCATTCTCAGCAAGGTCATCACTCACCACACACTTACATGTGTGACGAGGTCTGAAGAGCCTGAGGCCTGACCTTCAGCAGAGCCAGGCTTGGGCCAGTGGAACAGGACAGAACTCATGCTTGCACAGCGTTTTCAGGACATCAATCTCACACTCAGCAGAAAGGTCACTCAGCGCATCAATCACGCATGCCCATTTACATGTGCTTGGTGATGCTGGCACCACTGCACAACACACCTCACAGCAAGCATGTGTCATTAAACTGATAAACACACATTGCGCACGGAGTTACATTTGTTATAAAAATTACTTTTATCCTGCTATACTACATACATAGTGAGTTAATGCAATTAACTACCTTTACATTCGATTTTTTAAGGCTACACTATGCATTTTTTTCTGCTACTTTTAAAGTAAAGATGTGAAAGATGCCTCTGTATTCACTGACTTCTCTCTCAAATAAAGAAAAGAACATGCAGTGGCTGACCACTCACACAGATGACTCGGCTGGGGGAGCTGATGCTGGAGCCTGGGGGAGAGATGGAGGTTTCAGACATGCGTCGTACTCGCAGTTTCCTCTCAGCTCTTGTCGCCTGCTTACACACGGGATGCCATACCTCGAAACCTGAGACATAAGATCACACCCTATCTTACACATAATCATGCAGTTCAGTTGCAGTGAGGGTCATACAGCTGCAAAAACTATATAAGCTACTGTCATCAAAGCAATGCTGGTTTCATGCCTGTTGCTGAGTGTGATCCTACATTTCTTCCTCACACATTCACTTCTGTAAGAGGCAACACGATTAGTGCTTGTTATTGATGTTTATCTTGAGCAACCTGTGCTAGAGCATCTGGCAGTTTACAATCAGTGGTTGCTTTAATTCGTTTGGCTGAAGTATCTAACTATTAGATGTATTGACATTTTTACATATTCATCACTTCCCTCTCTCTCTCTCTCCAAGTCAATACTGATGAAAGCTGATGTTGGCTGAGTTGACTCAAGCACTTTCACCCCAGGGCATGTTGACTAGCATTTTACAGACTAACGCTGCTGTCTCATCACTTCAGCACGGCATGTGAGACAGACACACTCACTTGCTGGTGGAAAATACTAATGCCTAGCAGGCACTGGCAAGAAAATCATATGGCATCATATGACTCTAAGAAAGAAAAGCTACTAAATAGCACATTAAGCCACAGTCACATGGAGCTGCAGCAGTGTGACTCCTTGGGGTCAACAATAAACTACTCTATTCAGGCCACCCTTTACACTTACTTATGCTATTTATCATGTGAATCTATTATTATATAGCCATATGGTGACCGTACAACTATTTAAGGTCTGTTTAAGGTCTGTCTCTCCTGAATTAGTCATATAGGAATGCTCCATCTACAGTGGCAAGAAAAAAGTATGTGAACCTTTTGAATGCTTCTCTGCATTAATTTGTCATGAAATGTGATCTGATGTACATCTAAGTCAAGGGTATTGACAAATGTGATGTGCCTAAAATAATAACACACTTTTATGTCTGTATTGAGAACAACTATAAACCACTGTCTGAGAAACAATATGTTTGGAGGGGGGCAATCGAATGGTTCTGAAACATAATGGTTCCGGCACCCATGCATGATATGTACAAATAATATGACAGAGCTAAAGTAGCTCTGCCAGGAAGAATGGGCTAAAATTCCTCTTGAACGATGTGCAGGTCTGATCCACAGCTACAGGAAGCATCTGGTTATTGGCTGCCAAGGGAGGGTAAATAAGTTATCAATTCCAAAGGTTCACATACTTTTTCTACTAATAGAACTAATATTCTACTAATATTTTTTGTGATATTATTTTAGGCACATTATATTTGTCAATACCCTTGACTTGGATGTAGATCAGATCACATTTTATTAATGAACATTTTATTTTATTAAATTACTGCAGAAAACCATGAAATTCCAATAGGTTTACATACTTTCTCTCGCCACTACATGCACCATGACAATGTGAACTCCTTCCACCCAACAGCTCGGCGACAGAAAACTGACTCTCCCAAGCACTGAACGCAGGCGCATGTGCAGACTTCCCTTTTTATTATTTTTATTGAAGCTCAAACCAAAAGGCACGAGGGCCAGAAACAAACTCAGTACACAAACAAAAAGAAGAATGGAGAAACACTCGAAACAAGTCAGGATGACAGTGGACCCACAACAGAAACAAGAACAAAACCCCTTAAATACCTGAAACACAAAACCCCACAGCCAATAACCCAATACAAACACTAAACTCTAACTAAACCCAGCTTTGACTAATACAAACACAAGAAACCCCATCACCCACTCAAAATAGAAGTCTCCAATAGATTAAACTTAGCGGCCACATACCGGCACATAACAGTGATAGAGGCACCAAGTCAATTTAAACAAAACACCATATTACAAAAATGATCAAACTGGGACTATGATATCATCACTGTCATAATATGGGTTAGGTTTAGGGTTTTAAATCTAATTTACAATTACATAATCTGTTTCTTTACAGTATTTGTTAAACCTCCCTGATCATGTTCATCAATAGTAAGGACACTCTCTGGACCACCAGTAAGCAGATATTATTCAGGTGATGGATTATTCAGTGACAATGACATTAAATCCTTCATTCACTGAAGCTCCTAAAACATCTGACACTGTCTGATGACAGGGCGTTCTCAGCACACGATTAGTGATATGATCAATTAAAGTGAACTGGAGATCAAACAGCTTTTTTTTACACACCATGAAGTATTGTTGAGTGAAAAGTGGTATCAGGGGCTTCTCAGATAACTGAACATTTTACTCTATGAAAGGTGGAGTGTGGAAAATGTGGGAAATTGGAACATTATGTCATTGGTTAGTGTTGTTCTTCCCCACCTGCTGGTACAGGATGTCACATTTATGAGGCAAGAAATTGAGTACACTTCTGAAATTTGACCTCTCTCTATGATATGATGAACTATTTATAATATCACCAGCAAAATAAACTAACAAGGAAAAAAAGAGATCAAACTTAACTTTAGAGCTAAGATTAAATGGTTTACTTGCATATTGCAGTTTTTTGTGAAAGCCTATATTGCAATAATTATAAACAAGTAATACATTTTGCAGTCCTACAGTGCAGTCCTGTTTAAGGCTCCAGCTCTTTGGAGTCTCTGTGCTAAACACAGACTGACCTTATCTCTTGCTCACCTGTCAGGTACATTTCCTCTCCCTCCGTGAACATCATCTGACATCTGGCACAGCGAGCACAGGTAGGGTGGTAGTGTTTCCCTCCAGCCTGGAGACAGAAAATGTAAAAGAGAATATGAGTACCCACTGAGAAAAACCTCAATCATGAATGCATCTCTTCCCCTTGTGCTATAATGAACACAATACACGAAAATACGTTTGAGCAGCTGTTTTTGTATAAACCAACAGAACAATAAGCTCCGGCTCTCATTTGTTTCCAGCAGCTCAGATGAGACTTTATTACCACAGCTAACCTACTTGATCATCATAGGCTGCTCCCAAGCATCTCCAAGACTCTTAATTGTCAGGTGTCAGTAACTAAAGGAACTATTCCTCCGAGCCTGCACTAAATTCAAGAAAACAGGTCTACTTATGCTGCCTTTGTAATAAAAAAGGCAATTGGCCAGTGTTCTTTAAGTACTAGTGGTATCAATGGTACATTGATAATCATATACCGATCATACAGTGAGGAACATAAGTATTTGAACACCCAGTGATTTTGCAAGTTCTCCCACTTAGAAATCATGGAGGGGTCTGAAATTCACACTGTAGATGCATTCCCACTGTGAGATCATCAGGAAATCACATTGTATGATCTGTAAACCACACTAGGTTTAAATCTTCACAAAGTCTCTCATTATGAAATTTCAAATGTCACTACAATTTGATTTTTTTAAACAGAGCACCGAATAAACTAATCTGACTGGAGAAACTACTAAACCAGTAGTAGAATATAAAAATGTATTTGAATATTTTATATTATTTATTTTTCTGGTTTAAGAGTTTTATTTTGATTAGTTTATTGAGTAGATTGCAAATATAATTCAGTGTGGCTGAATCTTTAGTGTGGCTCAGCATCTTTACACAAGATTTTTTTGTCTTAATAACTTTTTAGAACACTCATAGGTAGGACGTTCTCACAGGGGCAGTATAAGTTCAAGATGACAAAAGCATTTAACATGTACTCTCTTTTCCAAAGGTACAAACCATGTTGGAGGGTCCCTTTAAATTAGAAAATCAAGAACACTTCTTGTCCTCACACACGAGAGAGGAACCTACTTCCTAACAGGAATAAATATATTTACACAAGCTGCTAAGAAAGCTTCTTGAAACGCAATTCAGGTTGTTTGATGGGCAGGTACCTCAACTGCACACTTAATCTCATTCACTGGCATTAAGCTACGATTCTCTTTACAAAGCCTGACTCTCTGAACCATTCTAATGCCATTAGTGCACTTCTAGCCTTAATGACATTTCCTATGCCTTTATTTGGACATGCTTTCCCCTTCACTTACTCAGTAGTAATGACAGCAGTCCATAATTAGGACTGACATTTTCAGTGTGTAATAGTTCTACAAATGACCAGCAGAGGGACACTTGGTTCACTGCCAAAATGTGGACAATAAAAGAGCCAGTGGTCACGGAATCAGTCTAATGCGGATTTTTTCTGAGAACCTGAAAACTGATCATTGTACGTGGAAATCGCCACAATAACGCAGAAACTGCAAATATTCTCCACGTTTTTTTACTGCTTTTTTTCATGGCAATTTATTTTTTTAACACATTTTAGTTCTAAATAATAAAGAAAGATATAATTGGTAGGATATTTCCAAAAATCTTCACTTAAAATGCCCATATCAACAGTTTCAGAAATTAGAAATTAGAAACCAGCCTGGAAGAGGACACATGATAATAACAGATATTACAGCACACCTACAGAGGTCTTGTGGAGTCCATGCCATGCAGTCATTGCAACGGTATTTGTTAATATTACAGCAGACACAGACTGTCACAATAACACAGAGAATTACTTATATATCAAAATTTTTTCCCTCTTTTATAATCTATTTTGTACTATGAGGTTTTGGTAAAATATGGTGGTGTAGGACAGTCATAATGGTAGAAGGCTAAACTTAGGTCAGAGGAACAGGAGCTTATGCTTTCTCTGCATGAAGATTTAGAGAGTTGTTATTCTGCGGGTGCTCCGAGGCATGCTGTATCACTAGGATCCTTCCAGGGTGACAGAGTGCAGATCAAACAGGCAGGATAAAGATAAATCAGTCTGTGGCCCGCTAGCTATAAATAACCTGGCAAAAAAACTCCTAGAACATACAGCACTTCACACAAACCACTCAGACAAGCATAAGAGTACAACTGCAGGATGGCAGCAAATGTATGGTGTGTGTGTGTTTGTGTGTATACACTAACTTACATATTATCTGTGAGAGTGTATTTATATTTGTTTGAAGGTGCATGTTAAGCTTCATCAGCTCATAACTGTTTGTGCTGTCAAATGATCCTCTTTCTCATTTGTATGTAAACTACCTCATCATGTGGATCTCCCTCTGTGACTGTCACACACACGGTCACTTTCTCTCTCTGTCTGTCTCTCTTTGTCTCTCTCTCTCTCTCTCCCGCCCCTCTGTTATCTCACTTTCTTTGCCTCTATGGTTCCCCAAAATGCTTTGCCACTTCTCTCTTTCCCTCAGTTTCTCCTTATGGTAGTGAAAGACATGAACAAAGCTGGAAAGGGAACAAAAAGAAATCAAGGGTTGAACATTATGTCAACCCTCAGTTGAGAGATATTAATTTTGCTTTACCTTTAAATGTAATTTGGGGTTGTCACTATAATTTTGATTACTACGTTATAAATACAAATGGTAAAATAATACTAGTTTTTATTTTTAAAAGCGTTTTAAAAGCAAAAAACAATAATTGATACAGCATCGAGTTTTTGAGGTCTCTTTCTCCATCGAGCAAGCTGGGGGAAACTCCCAGCTGACCCCTGAAATTACTCCATTACTTCACACATACAGCCCTGGAGTGACAGCCTTTGATAGGCAGAATGCAGTGTTTTATGTCCCTGTACTTGAATTGATTAACTTCATCATTTAGCTAAATGGTGAACTACCGACTACCCTCACATGAACAGCTCAAATACTGTCTATTACCTGCCATCCTGTAAAAACTGCTTGAAACGTGATGAATGTTTAAACTAATTTAAAAGTCCCAGAGTAGTAATGACACCATAAATGAGAAAAATGGAATTAAAATGTAAGGTATCTTTTTTCCTTATACGAGTTATACTGCATACTAATTCATGAACAAAGTTAATTAAATTCAGTTCAGTTAAATTCGACCAAGTAATCTATTTATTTAAAAAAATAAATCCACACTTTCAATCGTTTTTCTTGATTTCCTTGTTTTAAAAAAACACAGTGTTTTAGGAAATAACTGAAAATGAAAATGTTGCACTACTTCAACAGGCCACCAGTGTAGTACATTAGCAGAGGTCGAAAAGTTACACTAGAATCATTTCCTTCAGTTTCTTCTATCATCACTTCCATCTCCTTTTGCCTGCTCAGCTATTCACTTACCATATTACCTCCCTTGCTTCCTCTCTCTGAATCACTGACTGATTCTCTGTCACTTTGACCTATTCTCCTTCCTTGACCTCCCCAAAGTCATGTTCCTTGCTCTCTGTTCATGGTAATGCAGGTGAATGCCTGTTGAGAGTGTTTGAAAAGAGCTATGCTTCAAAAGGCAGTTTGTATCCTGCTGTCTCTCTGTGCTCTCCCATCCATCTCCTCATACTTTAGCCTTTGATCTTTTTATAGCTGGTGCTTTCTGCCTCATGTCACTGACAGATCAGTCCAGGTTTATTTCAATGCTTTCTCTTTGCTCATATGAACAAAGGTACAAGTGAATAGTACCGTAACACAAGATTCTGCTGAGCCAGCAAAGGCAGGCATTACAACCAGGGAAAAAAACAGAAGAATTCCCAGACACCAATACATATCAAAACTGCATGGAAATTGTAGTAAACAAATGTTGCTTTCTGTAGCTAAAACAGAATCAACTGCACTGCTCATTTACCTGAGGAGTAAGTATCACATAAACAGCAGCCACTTGGCTGAGTGACCATAGCAGACCATCACACTTACCTCCAGTACTCGTCCACTGATATATCTGTTGCAGGACTCACACTTTATTCCAAACTGGGCATGGTAATCCGATTCACAGTATGGAACACCATCTCTGAAAGACAAGTGACAAACGCAATACACAATCAGGAAATCACATTGTACGATTTGTATTGCACTGCTGACCACATAAGTATTTGAACACCTGGCCATCAACAAGAATTCTGGCTCTCAAAGACCTGTTACTCTGCCTTTAAGAAGTCCACCTCTACTCAACTTAGTAATCCTAATTAGTAGCACCTGCCTGAGCTCTTTAAAGACACCTGTCCACCCCACAGCCAACTACTACCATGGGCAAGACCAAAGAGCTATCCAAAGACACCACAGACAAAATTGTGGACCTCCACGAGGCTGGAAAGGACTACGGGGCAATTGCCAAGCAGCTTGGTGAAAACAGATCAATTGTCAGAAAATGGAAGAGGCTAAAGACGAATTTCAGTCTCCCTCTCACTGGGGTTCCATGCAAGATCTTACCTCGTGGGGTATCACTGATGATAAGAAAGGTGAGGAATCTCTTCTGACATGAAGAGAGCTGGGACCACAGTTTCAAAGGTCACTGTCGTTAGAACACTACGCTGTCATGGTTTCTAATCACGCATTGCACGGAAGGTTCTCCTGCTCCAGTCATCACATGTCCAAGTCTGTCTGAAGTTTGTCAATGACCATCTGGATGATCCAGAGGAGGCCTGGGAGAAAGTCATGTGGTCAGATGAGACCAAAATAGAAGTTTTGGGTCTAAACTTCACTCGCCGTGTTTGGAGGAAAAAGAAGGAGCTGCATCCAAAGAACACCATCCCTACTGTGAAGCATGGGGGTGGAAACATCATGCTTTGGGGGGGGGGCTTTTCTGCAAAGGGGACAGTACAACTGCACTGTATTAAGGAGAGGATGAATGTATTGTGAGATTTTGAGCAACAACCTCCTTCCCTCAGTCAGAGAACTGAAGAGGGTCGTGGCTGGATCTTCCACATTACAATGATCCGAAGCACACAGCCAGGAGAACCAAGGAGTGGCTCCGTAAGAAGCATATCAAGGTTCTGGAGTGGCCTAGCCACTCTCCAGGTCTAAATCCAATCAAAAATCTTTGGAGGGGGCTGAAACTCTGTGTTGCTTAGTGCCAGCCCCAGAACCTGACGGATCTAGAGGAGATCCCCTACTGCAGTGTATAAACCTGGTCAAGAACTATGGGATATGTTTGACCTCTGTAAATGCAAACAAAGGCTTCTGTACCAAATATTAACACTGATTTTCTCAGGTGTTCAAATACTTATGTGCAGCAGCAATACAAATACATTCTTTACAAATCATACAATGTGATTTCCTGATTCTTTTTTACATTCTGTCTCTCACAGTGGGAATGCACCTACAGTGTGAATTTCAAATACAAATATGTTCCTCACTGTACATGATGTTTTCGCCACTTGCAGCCTGGCCACGCTCTAGCCAAAGGGGCCAGATCTCCTTAGTGATCCAAATGATCCAACTCAAAAAAAGAGCCAACATTCCTATAACTAATCACATGATTGTGTAGTAGGAATGACAGACTTGGGCTGAGCGTATCTGCACATTGTTATGAGATATCACTTTTCTTGTACTTTTAATTTCTCTTAGTTTTGAGAGACGATCGCCACTGGCGACTGACAAGTCGCAAAATAGCGACCATTTTAGACGCCATCTGGAGCCCTGCTGTGGCTTTAATTCTCGGAATTCTGGGCATGTCCCATAATGCTATAACACTGGGAAGTGTTCATAATTTGAAAGTTTAAAGATGGGTTTGGTCACATAATCTTGAAGCTGGATACATTTAGCTGAATAGGGTAAAAGGTAGTGTGCTCACTTGCTGATGTACTCTCCAGTGAGAACCATTCCACAGGTCTGGCACTTAAAGCAGCTGACATGCCACTGCTTCTCCAATGCCAGAAGAGACTGGCCCTGCTTGATCTCTTCTTTACAACCCGCACAGTCTTCAGAGAAAGAGAGAAAGAGGAAGAGAGAGTGAGAGAGAGAGAATGCAAGTCATTTGTCAACAATACTTTCATGTTTTGCTTACATTTGTCTGAAAACTTAGTTTATGGATTTCATGAACATTTTCTGTAATGGCATCCTGAATATTACATGAATCATGTTTCAACAAATCAATGATATGAAGTTTGAATCAAGCTGGGAATTACAGCTTCAGACATTATGTACTGTGGTCGTTATAAACTCATATGCGAAAGTATATGCGAAAGATAGGTACTGACACAAATATAAAGACTTTCCAGAAAGTTAACTGCGAAGTTTAATTCATGAACCTGTATGACATACCATAAACATCACTTGACTCATAAAACACCGCACGGTATGGAGATGGACTTACGACTCGTCCCATGAATCTTGATAGGCTCATTTGACGAGACAAGCTTGTGAGAGCACTGTTGACAGATGCACTCTTTACCACTGAATGTCACCCTGTCTCCAATCGGAAAGGGTTTTCTACAAAGGGAAGAAAAAGAGAAAGTGACAGATAAACTGATATTTCATGAAGAAGTGTACATTACCCAACTTTAGCACTCTCATTTTAAGTAGACAAGAATGACTGTTCCATGTATAGGACTTACCTATTTTTAAGACAAAACTCTCTGAATATTACATTACTGGTAATACTGATTAACAGCTACCCTTCTTCCTTGATGCGCTTGGCATCCTCTCAACCAGCTTCATGAGAAACCACCTGGGATGCTTTTCCAACAGGACTTCCAAGAACACGAACACATGCTGAGAACTTTTTTCTGATGACCCTCTTTCGGGTTTTAAGGTTCTTGTAGGTATTTCAAAATATATACAGTTCCGTGCAGGGTGGGGCGTGCATGGACATGACTTTCAGCTGTACCGAGTTAAGACATGTGTGTGTATATAAGGAAGTCTAAACAGATGCTTCAGCTGGAAACTAACCTGCCTTATTTTGAGTTTGCATTATCCATGTGTTTACTGAGAAATATCTGAGTTTGTTTCGACCAATTTCTAAGTTTCATGTAATATGAGTCTGTTAACATTGACAAAGCCTAATAAAATAACAGAAATTTGGAAGAAAAATGCATATACATTCTGGTGCAAAAACACAGCTGAATATTAGAATAAATGCAAACAAACAAGCAAGCAGTAAATTATCAAGATTTCTTTTTTCTAAAAAGTAGTCAAAATGTGTGAGCTGCTTAGAAGAACACAGGTTTGGATTCAGGTTTCTGCTCAGGGTCTACAATCATTGGGTGAATGAATAAAATTCCATAATCAACACCTAATTTAATCTACTGCAGTAAAAAGAGCCAAACCAGGGATTTGATGGAGCTGCAGGTAAAACTGGGCTTCCATGTGAAAAGAGGTCTGGAAATGGTTACACTAACACTTTGCCACATAAAACCACCATTTACTGTATTGAAGTTGTTTGTATTTGTTGTAATGTAAGTGTTTTAACACTAACTTAACACCACTGCCCAGTAGTAAACAGCTTTTAAGCATCATTTTCTCAGGTGCCTAAGACTTTTGCACAGTACTGTATCAAATAATAATATATTACTTAAGATACAATTATAATTGCATTTTATTTTGGGACAGATTCTGGACCTCACAGTGTCTGCCTAAAAAAAACTCTGGCCCTTGGACAAAATGTAGTTGACGACCCCTGTACTAGACATTTCAACGAATAAAAACGTTTGCACACAAGCAACAGGTATTTGCTAATGTCTACTTCAGCTGTGGCAGCAAGCCTAGTGGGGCCTCTTGAAGAGTAGAAGTCCCTGGTCATGTGATGAGCTAAAGGAGGCCCATTGAGGTTCAGGTGAAGTTTCATCTCAAATAGACTAGACTTGTTTCTGCTTCACATTACTGCCCAAACTAAACACCCTAACTATTGCATGCACAGTAGATTTACAGAAACAGTCTAGTATTTAAATTAATTTTCAGTTTAATGGTTTTCATTATTTTACCTTTTTTCCCTTTAAATACTAGAATTATAGTCTTTGGTAATGGATCATAACATGTGACAGCTCTAAGCCAGTAGAGAGAGCCCAAATATAACCCTGTACACAGCAGCCCAATATCCTCCTCACTGCCCCTTTTAAGTGAGGCCAGTTGAACAACACAAGAAGTGGTAATGACTTGGCAGTATGGTCAGTATTTACTGCTGTTGGCTTTGCTGTCCATACCTGCCAAAACCCACACAAGCACACATACACACACAGACACACAGACTGAGCGTCCCCAAACTTGGCCTGTACACTTGCAAGAGCCACTGGGTGTTTGAGATTTAGCCAAGCATGCAAAGGACGACCAGCAAAAGAGGACACAGCATGAATGTTTCACGGTCTGGTTTTAGTAGACTCTCTTTCTCCAATACACTTCACCAACCTTTTCTCGGTGCAGTGCATAAGCACCTGTCTGCATGCGTAATTAAAGAGCCTATAATAATCCTGCACATCCCCTTCCATCTACATAGTAATCACGCTGACTGGAAGCTTCTTCACTGGAAACAAATCCTATTAGAGGAGCCCACTTCAACAGTAAGTCTGCAATTATAAAGCAATCCGTTTACACTTAACCATGACCCGAGCATCACATCAGCACAGAACTTCAAGCACGAACATTCTCTCCAGCTCCACTGAAAGAAATGCACTGTAATGGCTCTGTTCTACTGCAATTGTTCCTGGTTGAAAAGTCAGCTCAAATGCACAGGCACAGGACGTGATGCCAAAGGCACATAATACAACTGGGGCCACCTGGTAGCTTTATGCATGGATGCACACTTAAACCTCAGGCACTTGAGCATGAACACACACACAATCTTGTTTTAAATACCAGTCACAGATGTCCCATCAATGCTGTTGAGCCAAAACCTTGTATCTCCAAACTGGTTGCTGTTACTAAAATTGTCCCACCAGAAACATGTTACAGATAACAATGAATAACAGTGATAGCAGTGTATTAAGTGGAAAATAATGAATTCCAATGAATCTTACATAATATATTTACTCAAATTTCGGTACTAAAATGTGATCTACAAAAACAGTAGTTTTGTTATAACTATATAAGGACATAAAATCTTGATCACACCAGATTCACTATTTTCAATAATTCAGTAAATCTAATTTCACGTGACCACATCACATTTATCAATGTTTTTTTCAGGAATAGTTATTCTCTATTGTAATTATTTTCCGTACAGTCTGTCATCATATCAAGCAGAGCTTTCCACTCTTCTAAAAATTGGAATATTGAATTAAACATCTTGACATACATGGTTTGCCATTTTCTCTGTATAACACCACAACAGGTTTTTTTTTTTTTACAATAGATAGCTACAATTTTAGGAGTGACTAAATCAACAATTTGGAATATTTTTTCAAAAAAAGGAATGCACTTGTGATCTCAGCAACACCAAAAGGCTTGGGGCATCACAGAAAACTTAAGTGGATGATTGCAGACATTTTTCCTTGTCAAAGAAAAATCAGCCAGGCCTAGAGCACATTGGAAGAGGTAGGCATTTCACTGTCAAAGACTACAATTAAGAAACACCTTTATAAACATAAATAGAGGGATTACTTCTAGATGCAAACCATTAGTAATCCGGAAAAGTAATCTGGAAAAAAAAAAGGCCAGATTCGATTTTGCATCTTAAAAGAACTGGCCAGTTCTGGAACAAGTTTCTTCAGACAGAACTGGAATATTCCAGTGGAACTGGATCACTGGTATTTATTGATAATAGACAGCTGACAGAAGTGGCTCAGATTAAGCCAAAACTGAAGTTGCTTTACAGTTCAAATGGATAATGACTCAAAACAGCAGCAACTAAAGATTTTCTCAAAGTAATGACACGGAATATTCTTCCATGTCCAAGTCAGTCACTTGATCTCCTCTCGATAGAGTAGCTTTTCAGTTACTTAAGACAAAACTGAAATCAGAAATACCAACAAACTGATGGCAGCAGGAGTAAAGGCCTGGCAATGCATCTCAAGAGAGGAACTCTGCATTTGATAAAGTCCATAGGTTCCAAAAAAGGAGGAAATTTGTGCACAAAGAAGCAGAGAAAAAAGATAATTTGACATTTCACACACAAAAAGATTTTCAAAATTGTAGGACAATCCTTTTATTTCAAGCATACAGTGGAGGAATACAGTGGAGAAACCGACTCCATACAGACTGAGATCGATTGATGGTCATTTTGTGCTCCTTCCATTTTCGAACAATTGCACTAACAGTTGTCACCTTCTCTCTCAGCTCCTTGCTTATGGTTTTGTAGCCCATTCCAGCCTTGTGCAGGTCTATAATTTTGTCTCTGGCATCCTTGGACAGCTCGTTGGTCTTTCCCATGTTGGAGAGTTTGGAGTCTGCTTGATTCTGTGGACAGGTGTCTTTTATATAGGTGACTAATTAAGACAGGTGTCTTTAATGAGGGTGACTAATTGAGTAGGAGTGTCTAACCACTCAGTGGGAGCCAGAACTCTTAATGGTTGGTAGGGGTTCAAATACTTATTTCCCTCAATGAAATGCAAATCATTTTCTATCTTTTATTTAAAGTTATTTTTTCAATTTTCCTTTTGATGTGCTATCTGTCACTGTTAAACAAACCCTACCATTTAAATGATTCTGATCTGAGACTTCATCTCTTTGTCACTGGACAAACTTACAAAATACGTGAGGGGTCAAATCCTTATTTCCTCCACTGTATATGTGCCAAGAAACAAATGCTGGCAATATAGCAACTGCATCTGCAACTGCAACTGCAACTGCAAGCCAGTTAAAATGGAGAAAAGTTGGGAGCATATTTGGCAACATATTTAGGGTTAACACTATAAAAATGGGTGTTTTTAGGCATTTCTTTACCAATTAAAGTGGTTCGGATTCAGTAAATTTTTCTTTGAACCGAAAATATAATTGTTGGCCGAAACTCAAACAAATTCGTGGAAACCGCAGATATCCTCCGCATTTATAATTCTTCATGCATTTTAGTGCTAAATTATTCAAAATAATATAATTGACAAATTTTGTTACATAAATATGAACATAAATTCAGCTATAAATTATAACTGTAAAAATGTTTTTGTGCTGTGGGGGGAACACAAAGAAAGCACGTCTTGGGATGATTAAACACTATTGTACTCAAAGACAGGAGCTTTGAAAGTAGCAAATCTGAGAATATTATTTATTTCTCCTTGCTGCTGATTGGCTGCTGCCATTTGATGCATCTGTTGCAGCTGCAGTCCAGAATTTCCCCTATGGAGCATCTCAAGCATTTCTATTGTTTTCCATTTTGTTCTTTTTAAAGCCCTTTTTAAAAGTATTTTTATCACTGTAAATTAAATTAAAAGAGGCTGTTGAGCTCAGTCGCTGTCCAGTGTCTGCTTTAACCGGCAGGTTTCTACAGCATGACTCCTCCTGACGCCCCTTAACAACATGCTCTGCCCGATAAACATTTTACTGTATCTTTATTACTAAAAATAAAACGATAGCTGAATTGCGATTAAGTGGGGAGTTGCTGTAATA
>JBBPDE010000031.1:473458-485516 GCA_037974605.1 Nannopetersius ansorgii | reverse complement strand
TTACATGTTATATAAATAAAATCCCTGAGGAAAGACTGTTACCTTATGTGCGTGAATGTGTTTGCCTATGTATGCATTCTTTAGGTGACCTTGTCACTACCTGCCATGTGAGGCTCCCCTCAGACACACTCTGCAATGTCAGCGTTTTTTTTTTTATCACTTTAAAAATTTACTCTGTTTACATATTTAATGAACACTGCCTCTTTCTATCCACAAATACCAGGCAATTTAAGTCCCTCATCGCTATAAACATCAAAAACTAAGATCAAGATCTCATCACAGGGGACACTAACCAATATGTGATCATTTAAACAAACGCTTTTAAATGCACAACCTGTAGTTCAGTCAAAACATCACACTATGCCTTAAACAGAGTTTCAGAAGCAGCAGTTCTTTTTTGAGTCCTCATGGTTTAAGAGCTTAGCACTGGCTAGCCACCCTGCTGCTTGTTACTGCATGGCCTGGCTGATAAGAGTTTTGTAGGCTACTCCTGCCAGGAGCACCCCATTGAGCTCCTCAGTGCCTAGTGGCAACGGCTTCTGTAAAGCAATCCCGGCCCCTTCTTTGCAAATGGATTCTCCTCCCTATGTACATTCATCAAATGCTAATTTATCCCCGTTTGCTAATGGGGAGAAGCAGAAAAGAGAGAGTTATTTAGTGGAACTAATTTCCTGCTGAACTGGGCTGAAGGCATACACTGTAACTACAACAAGAAGACAATAGTCCCACATTAGTTGGTGCAAAACTGCCAGTGGCCAGGGAGATGTGTTCAGAAATATTCATTTTTAAGAAAGTGTGGAGGGAAAGCATTCACAAGAAAGATGTAGAGAAGAATAATGAGTGAAAGGGAGTAAATACAGTCACTGAAGGTTATCTGAAAAAGAGTCAGCCAAAAGCCTTGGAAATAGGCTTTGAAGACCAGAAGTCATCTGTGTAGCTCAATATCCAGTTAGATTAGGTCTGTTTCCCTTATCTCAAATGAAAATGGCCATTCTGCAAGATGTAATCAGATTTAAATAATGACGCTTCACTGTTTGGTAGGCAGGTAATGGAGCATATGATCTCTCAGAGCATTCCTCATTCTTTTTCTGTCAGCCAAGCGAATACAGCTGTGCTCGACCTCTAAAATACATCAATATATCAAGTTCAATTCCATCAAGCACACGTAAAACAGATATTTTTGTTAAATCTTATAGACATGGGACTAGTTTTTCAGAGAGAAGAACTGTGGGAAGAATTTGAACTCTTGTCTAAATGTGCCAGATGAATCTAGGGTAAAAGAGAGTAACCTGAATTTACTGTGTTTTAGTGTGTCTCTGAGTGAGCAGCACAGGAGTTTGTGGATATAAACTTTGACAGCAGAAGAGAGCTAAATAGCTGCAAAAGTGATTCCTAATACACTGCCCTACTTCCAGAAGCACAGGAGCAACAAAGTGGCATTGAGGGCAGGGTTGTGCTTTTTCTTTGCTGCTCTCTAGACATGCTCCATCAAATCTGCCAATTTCAAACATTCCATTGGAAGCATTCCTAGAGGACAGAACCCTTTTAACCTCAAACCGAGCAGAACATCAAAAACTACATCACTCTGGACCTTGTTTTGCACTCTTGCGGCTATTAGACCTACCAAAGGAGTATTACCAATGCAATGCAAAGGGCTCAGAAGTCGATTAATGAAAGTCAGATGTCAGCTCACAGTTTACTAGATCTGACCCTGCAGAGTTGCAGAAGTCACCAGCAGCAGATGCTGAGCTCAGTTTATTTTTCATAATCTTTGTCCGTCCCTCTTTTTTAATTTTCCTTAAAGGCTACGTCCCTAATGAATCCTTACACTGTATTTTGTGCTGCACACAAAAGGTATCTTATAAATGCCTGTGACTAATAATGCTTAGAACGATAGCACCCACAAACGATAGCACCCAAAAATGATAGCACCCACAAATCCAATTAAACTGCTAAGAAGCATGGTGTTTGTCAATTTGTTCTAACAAAATGAAGAATAAATGGTAGGTACAGTGAGGATTAGAGTGTCCCTATACTGCAGTTATGACTTAAAAGTAATGTTTAAAACTAAATCTGCTTCTCATTTAGTCTGTGTGTGCATTACCATAATGGGATCACAAACTAGCATTGCCACTTTTTCTGCAAAATCCAAATAAAGTCTTTCAAGGTAGCTCTTACAACTGTTTATGCTATGCAAGGACTCCTTTTATAGATTACAGCATTAGGCCTGCCACAATAATTGCATAATTGACTGATGGTTGCATAGTCACTTGCAATTATTTGAGTTTATCACAATGATTTAATTAGCATGTTCCACAGCTGTCATATTGTTCTATCATACTGTATCATACTTTCATGAGCTCACTTGGGGTACTACAGGCATTACTTCACTGACGCCTAACATCAGTAAGGCGACATGACAAACATTTCATGACAATCATCCAATGAGAATAACTCAATGCTGTTCGATTAAACTGTATCAGTGACATACAGTTTGCATGATGCTAACAGGTGGTTTTAAGCCCCCATTCCTGGGGTACATTAGCCTCATAGAAATGAAATTATGATAAGTTAAAGTGTCTTGGCTAAAACATTAGTAGAAAACTGGCTTTATACATTTTTTTCTGAGAGTTTTTCTTTCCTCCTCACCTGCAGACACTGCAAACAAAACACTTTGGGTGGTATGCATGTCCCAGTGCTGAGACCACCTCTCCCGTGATGAAGTCCCCACAGCTGTCGCACTTCGTGCCGTATAGTCGCTGATAGTCTGCTGTGCAGATGTACTCGCCATTCTTCTGGAAGAAACCAGAACGAGCAAGGTCACATCCACACACTGTGAAGAAAAAAAAAAGACAGAAAGTGGATAAGTAGAGAAAAAGATTATTCTCCACTCCACTCCAAATGGTGTAAAATAAGGATGCACTAATCACCAGTTTACAGTATATTCCAATTCTCTACAGCAACATAACCAGGTGAACAAAGGTTTATGGACTGTTACGGACACTTTTTGTATGTTATTATTTTTAGAGCAAATGTTTTATGGGAGACATTAAAATGCTCTGTTTAAGCAAATTCTTTAAAAAAAAAACATGATGGAATGGAAGTACTGCATTTCATTTTTTTCCTGCATAGATTAGTCAGTGTCTGGAGTCTTTATTACCACAAATTCAGAGCAGAAAAACATTAACACTATAAAGGCTAAGTTTTTACTTACTTATCGCATGTGATATCGCCATTGCAACACTCAACAACATTATCACATATCGCATGTTTACCTAATATCGTGCAGCCCTAATCAATAATTTTAACTAAAAATCAATATTAAGCAAGCTCCAGAATTTTTGGCACCCATTCCAAAGTATCTCTGAATCGCAAACGCCTCCCTTTAGGCGCTTAGAAATGATGCACTCATTAGGAAGATTGCCTCAAATCTCTAGGATAGGTCTGTTTCAATGCTGAAGCCGTTATTTTGTGACCTGTGCACCTTATAGGGAGTAGGGTGAAATTTGAGATCCACTCATGAAAAATGTTTTTATGGAGAACTAGCTCACTCTCTTCGGCCATCTTTAATTGAAGGGCATTTGGGTGCTAATTAAGAAGTTCGAAACACCTGGAACTGTAGTGAACATGCCTAAAATTAAAGTCAAATGTATTTTGCCCCCAGTTACAGTGAAGAGAATAATTCGATATAAAATTTAATCATTGGAGATTTATAGAAGACAATAGCATTTTTGAGCCACCAAAATCCCATAAAGTCTAATAGAGAGGATCTAGGATCTTGGAGTATCTGTAGAAATTCTGTATTGAGGAGTAGGCCTGGGCAATATATCAACTACTATATTGTGATATTGGCACACTATAAAACTCTGTTTCAGTTTTAGTGCATCTTAGTGTTATATATGCTAGATATTACGTTTTATATCCTTGGTATAATGTCCACAAAAAAGTAATATTTCTGCTAATTAGGGCGGTGTTTTTTTATTTCTTTTCATGTACTTTTTCATTGTATCCAGTTAAGGGCAATTCATGTCCTGTGCTAGGTGCTTCAGATCATTTTGAATGAACAATTTAATCTAAATTCTATAATTTATTTAAATAGTAAGTACCCTTTCTGTATATGGGTATTGTGTCTCTCATTAGCCTTTACAATGCTGTACAAGGTTTGAAAGAACTCATGTGCACCTTCTATGTTAAATTTTATGTCTAATTATCAACATTTGTGCTTTATTATTTTACAGCCATGCCAAAAGTTTATTGTTAAAACAGTTAAAATCAATTAAGCTCTTCCTAGCACTCAGTAATTAAAATGCTGGTAGCTTATATGGAAAACTTTTCTTGAATACAAGGCTGTTGTTTCTGATATTGTGACTGTCCAATTAAGTGGTGGAATCAGTGTTTCACTTCACTGATGGTGTTACTAACATTAAATCTGGCTACTAATCACTAAAGTACTGATATGTTGTGCAAAGATTGCTTAGTGGCTCAACGATGTTGATAAGACTGACTACTTAAATAATGAATATTTGGAACTGAATGACAAACTTTTTATATAGATACTGTATCACAAAAGTACTGAATTTCAAATACTATGGTAAAATCAAATCACCGTCATGAAATCAAGAAAATAAAAATAAATAATTTGTAATGATGCTCCTCCAAGTGGCCTTTTCCCTCTCTCAATCACATCTGCAAACACAGTTTTTTATATTATAAAGGGGACATATTATGCAAAACTTACTTTAGTTATAACAGGTCTATACAAAACATGTTCACGAAGTTCTGCACAAAATCACTCTCAAATAAAGAGATCTCACCCGCTTTATTATTGATAGTTTCAGTCCCTTTCAAAATGAGACGTTTAAGGATGGAGGTACCTCCAGGGTGGAGGTAGCTCAGTGGTTAGGATACTTGCCTCCTGACCAAGAGGTCATGGGTTCATATCCTACCTTCAGCAGACCACCACTGAGCAAGATCCTTAACCCCAAGTTGCTCCAGGGAGACTGTGCCCTGTAGTTAGAGAATGAAAGTCGCTTTGGATAAAAGCGTCTGATAAATGCCTTAAATGTAAGGACTCTGTCCCTTTTATGCAAATGAGCTGTTGCTGGCCACGCCCCACTCATCCCATGCTTAAGCTGCACGTTTTTAATTCTGGATTTTACACATTATTCATGTCCTTAAGATTAATGAAAGTGTTGCATTCTTTCTTTCGTTCTTCCTTTGCTTCCATCCCTTTAATCTGTCACAGTTGTTCTAGCCTGTTTGGTGACCAGGCTGAAGAGGGAGGGAGGAAGAAAGAAAGAGTGAGAGATACACTAGATGGACAACAGTATTGGGACACTTAACAAACGTAAAAAAGGCTGTAAAAAATTAATGCATCCAGAGAATATGAATCACCCCAAGGATTTTCTTCTGCATGGCATCTCTAGTTTGCTCAGTATAGCAAAGGAAGTTCATACATAAGGATGATTATTATCTTGACCTAAGCTGCTAACCTTTGCTAGAAGTAATGGCATGAACGCGACTTCCAAATAAACACAAATTGTTGACTTAATAGGCCGTACTCTACTAATTGACCTCGACAAGTGAACTGCTAAAATTGGCTCTCGAAATCTCACAAACTGCTGTAGCTGTGTTCCTGAAGGAGCACTAACACACATACATGTTGCAAATTCCAAAAACTCACACAAGTGAAGCTCGCACTTTATATTTATACAATCATTATATTTAAAATTACAAACACACACTCACAAAGAGCCCTTTGTCTGCAGTGAGCCAAATATATTCTTACTTTGTGACTCAGCTGTTGAGATGCATGAAAGGAAGCATAAGAGAGAAAGAAGCCTAGAGAAAGTGCCATGACTACGTAATCTGCATTAAAGAAACAACATTCTCTACTGTCTAATTGGATACCAAGCTATTTTACGGCATTTTACATATCCTATTGTGTATCTGTAAAACAATTTGACAATTTGAGAAAACATCAATATACATCAATACAACACGATATTGTGACATGTTTGAGTGAAAAAACATAGTATATTCCTTTCCATAAATGACAGCATTCCAACAAGTATCACACCCTGCTTCAATTCTTCACCAACCCACTGTTATCTCTTCATTGGTTTCTCCTGTTGTCATTATTAACTTCACCTGTCACTAACTTCCTTTCACTCCACTGAAACCCAGCTTTGTACCCAAAATGCTTTGTATGTTTACCATAGTGTGTAGTATTACAGGCACCCGGTGCTAAAATGCTGTTCTCTCTTTTTGTCCCTTGCAGCTTTAAGCAGGAGTTCTCAACTCACCTGGGGAACTAAGGTATCTAGCCATGCACGGAAAGTTGGAGCTCAAGGCTACACACAAATGCACTCAGAGGCTCTTCTGTTTTGTTTTGACCATAGATTTTGTTTTGAACAACCAATAACAAAACTCCTGATATATAATTGTTGTTCTGGATAAGAATGTCTGTAAAATATATAAATGCTTTAAACGACAAAAGGTCTCCGAAGTACAAAGCCTTTGCTTCCCCCCCTACTTTTTCATCAACTTCACCTGTGTCTCTTCCTCTTGCAGTAAGTCCAGCTTGACCCGGAAATTACTGTCCATGTTTTCATTGCAAGCAGTGCTATTTCATGAAAGCAGAGAAGCCATTTTGTTTGTAGAAATCCTTATTTTTATAAAAGAATTATAAAATCAATAACCGCAGCAATACCGTTTCTCTCCCATTCATCTCATTCATAGAGCTGCAGTACAAACTACCCGCCAGCAGAGAACGAGTATGCTCTGCCCCTCCGCCCAGTTCAGACCAGTTCTATGAATACACAACAAATCTCGCTCAAAACACAATAAAACAATTGCAAAACAATTCCAACACAGTTTTATTACAACCCAGCCAGCATATGAACACTATTAGTGCAGTGTCATTATTCCCAAACACTTATTTTGTCCCCAGTCCCCCACGTGCTCCAAGTGCGTCTCTCGACTTTTTCCTTGAAAATTCTTATTTCCTGGCCAAACATCCCCATCAAATGTCCTCAAATATCCTCAATTTGAGCTTCTTGTTTAGAATAAACAAATCCATATTTTTTTCCGGCAAGCGGAGCGTCTCTCCTGATCTGGGCGCGTTCTTTCTGGCTTTTCTAGCTCTGAATGAGGTCGAATGGCTACTCCCATATATCTCTGGAAACCTCTCTGTCATTTGCTTACAAAAGTTGTGGTTGAGTCCTGGACCCCCTGTTATGTCATATGCAAATTGTTAGGTGGTCAAGGAGACGGTCAGTCTCAAAAATAAGTTGCTTTTAACCAGCTGTTCAAAGTGAGGTTAGAGTTATGGGCCTGTAAAAAAAAATCAAGCGGTTGGCATATCTTTTAAAACCTTCCCTTTGGCTCTGTGCCAGTGGATGAGATGTAGCAAGAAAACGTAAAGAGGCAGATAAACTGAGAAAAAGAAAAAAATTACACTTCAGGCAGACGCTGCCTGAGTCACAGACATGTTTTCTGCAGGGCCTTCATCAGCTGACGATGGTGGTGGTGGGGCAGTGAACCTGCGGACTGCGTTCAGTTATGAGTAAAGGAATCCTTTAACCACGCTTGGTAAATCTGTCCCACACTAGACAGTTAAAGGTGGTATATGTTTGCAAAGTTGGTGATGGTGATAACACACTAATAAAACAATTGTTTTGTGACTGCATTAGTTTGTCTTGTTACATTTTTGAACGCCGGTGAAATAAGCTAATAATATCGTCAGTGATTACAAAATGTGAGATGATAGAGTGATGAACTAGAACAATGCACTTCCATCATGGCTCTCCTTCATGCAAGCCACAAAAGGAGCAAGGTAACAGACACAATATAAGCACTGAGCAAATGGGCACTATGTCTGATACATAAGCCATGCATATTTGGGCAACACAATTTCACAGCCTCTGTGCTGACTCGAAATTAACAAAATTAAGGCTTTCACAAAAGTTGATACGGTCTTTGGCAATGTGGCCACATATGCAAGGAAATTTCAGACCCACGGGCAGACGGGAGCATCTGCATATATGCACTCATGTGTGATACGTTTATGCCAACCGCACTTCACAAATCGCAAAACAATGGCACAGGGCTGAAAATGGTCCAGCTGGATTAAAACCACAATACAGAGGCATGTGACATTCAAAGCTTAATGGGAAAAAAACCTTGACAATAGCCATTTGCCTCATCTCAGCGACTTTTCGGCCGAGCTAACTCTCAGATTAAGAGCCGAGCTAACTTTCCAATAAGATCAATGGCTTTCAACAGAGTAAAGCCATTCAGAAATCCTTTTGGAATTACTGTGACTGACTTGGCATACGACTTGGATATAATGGCAGACAATATTGTTGTAGTTGTCAGGCACATTTGTGAAAACAGCAAGACTCTGCACTTTTTGCTTCCTCAACTGAGTTTAGTTTGCCCAGAACTGCTGTCCTTTCTTCCTGTCTTTACAGAAAACACTAATATTTCTACCTCAGAACTCTCAGACCGGCTGATGGCAGTCCTTGCTGTCATCCTAATCCTTGATTGCTCAAGACACATCTGGACACATGCAGGCTGGCTGTGTCACAGACCTAGAGCGACAGGTGACTTATGGGACAGATATGGCAAACAACAAAAGGCCAAAAGGGACAGAAAAGTGGATCTTTTCATTTTGTACACAAAGACCCAGTTGGTCATGTGATCTGGCATACAGCTGGAGTTCATCTCATCCTCCTAAAGGACAGTTCTGAGCCTGACACAATGGACAGGGATTATGAAAATCTCAGAGGTTCTTCATGGTCATTTTGAAATGGATTGCTTCAAAATACCATGACTCAGTCATGAGTCCCTTTTGACTAGTTCCAAAAGGGCAGATAATGTAAGCTTACATGCTTGAAAACTTACCAAAACAAATACTCGCAAGCAGATATTTGTGTGAGGAGTAAAGCCAGCACATGGAACCATAGCTAAAGATAACAAAAAATGCCACTGCTTTACCAAAGGGATATGGACTGTGTTGTCTAGTATCTGACCTAATAACTTCTGTGGCATATAATTTAACTCATTCTATAGAAAAAACGAGAGCTGATCTTCCCACTGAAGCATTAGAGGTGCGGTGAAGCTGGAGGCAATTTGGCCATAAAGTCACTTCACTTACCCTGCATTTGTTCTGTTGTGAATCTGGTCTCAGAACTGCATGGTCGGGCATTTGGTCAAGAGGAGAAGGTCACTGAAAGTGACATAATAGGGTTATAAGATGGACTAAATGCTGAACATTCATACTTGGGGCTTCATATGGAAAAAGAAAGTGTGTATACTGCTAACACTAGAGCAAAGCTAACATCAAAAACAACATTAAGATTATTGGTTGAAGCATTTCCCAAGCTCTTAAAATCACTTGTGGCAGGGTATTTAGCAGATTACCAACTTCAGGGGGCAGACCTACACAGCTGTGAACTAGCTTTTCGCTAGCAGAAGAGCTGAACACCTTCTTCACATGCTTCAAGACTCAAACCCCAGAGCAATCAATGACACCATCCCAGCATCAACCAGTTTCAAGCTCCCTTTCATTAACTGTATTGGTACAGGATGTTAAACAGGTGCTCAGCAGGGTGAACCCCAGGAAGGCAGACAGACCAGATGGAGTCCCAAGGAAGATATTCAGAGTCTGTGCAGACCAGCTCTCAGAGCTCTTCACCACAATATTCAATCTCTCCCTGACATGGGCCATCGCCTCAGTCTGCCACCATGATCCCAAATAGCCTAAATGTCTACCTCCCCAGCCATCCTCATAATGTAAAAGAAAACTTTCTAATTTATCAGACCAGGCCACCTCCTTCCATTTCTTCATAGTCCAGTTCTGATTCTCACATGGTAATTGTCGGTCAGCATGAGCACTCTAAATGGTCTGCACCCCATATGCAGTGGGGTTTTAAGTGAAAGTGACCATTTTGTCATACGTGAACACACCACAGCACACAGTGTGAACAGCACGAAATTCTTTCTCTGCATTTAACCCATTCACCAAGTGAAGCAGGGGGCAGCAGGAACACGGCGCCCGGGGAGCAGTGTGTGGGACGGTACCCTGACTCAGCGGTGCCTAGCGGTCTTGGGGATCGAACCCGGACTTTCTGGTCACAGGGCCACCCACTAGGCCACCCAACTGCCCCAAGAAACAAAGAACAGATTTTCACATTTTGGGTTTTCTTGGACCACTTTTGATTAGTACTAACCTCTGCATACAGGAAACACTTCTCAAAACCTGCTGTTTTGGAGATTCTTTAACCCCGACATCTAGCCTTCACAATTTTCCCTTTGTCACTTAGATCCTTACACATGCACATTTTTCTGCTCCCAGCACTTCAGCTTCAAGAATGGAGCGTTTCCTTAGGGCGCTGGTGAAGTGAACTCATTACAGTGGTACATCCCACCCCTTGACATGTACCACTGTAATGAGTTCACTTCACCAGTGGCTGGTCAGTGAATATATAGATGACTTTCTAGAAAACATAGGAAACAAAGAACAGATTTTCACACTTTGGGTTTAATCAGTACACTTCCCTTTGAGTAAAATGGTTAGGTTGAATCATATAATTCTCATTTTAATACACTGGCACATTAATCAATAGGAAGTGTTTCTCTGTTGATAACAGCATTTCTAAAAAGCAGTCCATTGGCTGAAAGACTGCTGTGGAGGGACGACCTCTTTCACAGTTGCCATAGGAAACCTGAACCTTCCACAGTTGCCCTAGAGACGGAAGGGTCCCATACAAAAGCCTGAGGTACAGGGTTTGTTATTTGTGTGTTCCTCAAAGTCACTTGAATAACATGCAGCAAATTTTTGTTGCTGATGATATAAATGGTCACAGTAAGGGTATTTCGGCCTGGCTGTAAAACAAAACAATCCTGTTTATATTCTTCCAAAAACAAATTAAGCAAATTCAGGTTGACACCATATGTAAGCAGGTTCAACCCCTTGTAACTGAATACGAACATAAGAGAAGCTTCATTCTCACCACTTAAAGCATATTTGTTGTGCATAAGTGAAAAACATCATACTACATTATTAATCAAACAGTCTAAAGAATGGACTGCCTTTGGAAAACTAATCGTTAGAAGCTTATAGCTTGTTTGATAATAATGTAATACGATGTTTTTCACTTATGCTCAACCAATATGCTTGGTGAGAATGATGCTGCTGTTTGTATTCAAGGCCTGCCTGCCTGCCTGCAATCTCAAAAATGGACAGCATTTAACACACTATGCACAGCCTTTCAGAATTTGCAAAACTAAAAAGCCTTTTAAAAAGATTTTCAATTAATTTAAATTATTTAACACTATGACAGTATGAAGAGAAATATGAAATGTTCAAATAAGCATCATTATTATCATCATTCATAGAAAAGGTCAAATATAATGAAGCGTTTGAGTAATAAAGTTTAATCAGGTATTATTGAGACTAACAGAATAGTCAATCGACTATTACTGATTGTGAAGCCTTTAAGATATTACACTTCTTTTGTAGCTTTTTAGTCAATGAATATATGTAAGCTATTTCTTAGAAGAATTCCAAAATAGAATAACAAAATACTGTGGTGACAGGTATGTCAAATCCCTGGAAAAATTGTCCTCAAGTGCTACTGCCCCACAAAGCTTTTTGAAACTGTGTTTGAGTGCATAAATCATACAGTGGCCACTGTGTGTTTGCGTTTTTAGGAAACAGTGGGTGGTGTGGCTGATTATGTATTTATCAGCTGCCAACAGACACAATTAAAATTCTCTTCTGTAGAACTTCCCAGCACCCCAAGAATTCCTTTTCCTCCTTCTCTTTACCTCTCACTCTGCAACTACCCTTCTGCACCCCATCTTTTCCCTTAGATCCTCTTGTTTCCCTCAGCAAGTGGCACAATTACTTTTTATCGCTTTTATGTACAGAACACTTTGTGGACTAGTGTGGCAGGGCTGACAGAGACTTGAAGGTCTCTCTCTCTCTCTCTCTCTCTCTCTCTCTCTCTCTCTCTCTCTCTCTCTCCCTCTCTCTCTCTCTCTCTCTCTC
>JBBPDE010000031.1:442584-473358 GCA_037974605.1 Nannopetersius ansorgii | reverse complement strand
CTCTCTCTCTCTCTCTCTCTCTCTCTCTCTCTCTCTCTCTCTCTCTCTCTGTCTCTCTCTCTCTGTCTCTCTCTCTCCCTCTCTCTCTCTCTCTCTCTCTCTCTGTGCCTGACTTTGCAGCCCTCATCTTTTGCGCAATCGAAAATTTTGACAGCGTAGACAGACACGACAGAGCTAAGCATTGTTGTACCCTCACCTACGCTCTCTTACCCAATGTGAGCACCAGCACCCTCTCTGGCCCCAGCCACCACATAATCTTCGTCCTTTTTCTTTTCAAATGCCTTCTGAATCTGTTATACTAACATAAATTAAGAAAACACACATATCAGAAGAACTAGTTTACACACTTTAACTGTCTATCAGGGGTCATTTATAAGGGATCTGGATTGATTTGGCAGAGAATGCTTAAAAAGACGTCTGAATACATGAAAACCAAATAAAATTATATAAATAAACATGTATAAATAGTCAGTGGATGCGTGCGTTATGGGACAGCTGGTGGCCTAGTGGTTAGTGAGTTGCCCCTGCGATCAGAACCTTTTGAGTTTGAATCTCATGACTGCTAGTAGCACCTCTAAGATACCCTTGAGCAAAGTACTATCTTCACTCGCTGCTCCCTGGGTGCCATGTTCACGGCTGCCCGCAGCTTCACTTGGGTGAATGCAGGGAAGAATTATGCGCCGTTCATGCTGTGTGATGTAGTGTGTTCATGTGTGATAAATGGACATTTTACATGGTAACATGATTCACTGGCACACTTATTGTTTTGTATATCTCATTTAATGACTTATGAAGGGCAGATCCACCCCAATAATGCACTGGTATTTGAATTACAATAAAACCTGCCAATGTGGTTGCCTTGTGTAACCATCGCAGTATGGTTATGTTCTGTATATTTTTTAATGATGGTGTGGGCCTTGTAGCTGGCCAGGACAGTGGTTTTGCCATTGTGCTGAAATGCGAAAGAGCCAGAAACAACAGGAAGCCATTCTTCCTGAGTGCATTAGGACACAGGGGCACCGGAATGTTCTCTCCCAATACCTCCCCAAACTCCCTTCATGTCTTTAGCCCTGAGGTAAACTCCTCAGCTAAACTGTTATTGGGCTTCCTTTATAGCAATACCAGGCTGACATACATCTCAGCTCTGCAAAATGCCATTCTTTTGGGAGAATCTCATACCCCAAACGAAGTAGCAGTCAAAGGCAGTCACTGAAATGGAAAGAACTAAAGCTGTAGGTAAATAACAGATCAATGATGGTATTCCAAAAGCAACTGTAATTACTTTAAACGTTGTTTTAATTCTTAAAATCTAAGAATTAAAAATATATGTAACAGTTTGTGTATCTCAGGATGCATTGCGATTTAGAGCACATATTCAAAAAGAAAAAAAAATATGAATTATTTTGATCTAATCACTTTTGTTAACCTTTTGTTTAAACAAATGTAATATTGTATATTATTTGTTGTTTAATATACTTTCAGTATAAATGACCTCAAATATTTAAAATCTACACAAATATACTGAGCATGAAGAAGGCATGCTGCCATGTTGAAGCTAAGCTCATCCAAAAGTGTTCATATCAAGTTATATGACCTGAATACTTCTGTCAGTGCTCACCACTGAAACTAAACCCACCTAATCATTGCTCTTCTCCACAGCCTGAAAAAGATCTGTATTTTTCAGACTCATACACCCATTTCATATAATGGTATAAGGGTCAATGGTTATTTGTATTCATGGGACAGGTCATCAAACAAAACAATAATTTCTAAAGCATGTAAAAGTCATCAAGTTTCAGGCATAACTGAGTTATGAGTTATGAAGGTTATTGTTTTTAATACCCAGCAGCATAGTTTACATATTAAAGTTATCCTAGTCACATTTTAAGATGAAGAACTGAACAGTGAACCTTGGGAACAATAATACAATAAATGTACTTCTTTTTACAGATTTGTTTTTCTGTTACATTCCTAAAAATAAAAATGCTCAAAGTGTTCTTTTAGGGGATTGCCATAAAAGAACCACTAACTGTTTCCACAGGAGCTTGCCTCTTTAATGAACCATCGACTGAAAGTTACCTATCAGTTGATGGTTTTTTAAACAGGAGTTCTCTAACTTTTCAAGTCCGAGGACCCACCCACAACAGTTGGGATATTCAGTCCACGGTATGGTCAGTTACGGCATGCTTTCCCAGCCAGGTGACCAGTCACATGCTGTACTCCATGTTTCTGCTAAGAGTGACTTTTTAAATGGCTTACCAAGAAGCCTCCGAATATGTGATCTGTGCCAGGGTTTATATTTAACCAGCACAGAAACGCAAGAAATATCAGTAGCAGTGCCAGAACACAGTCTATTATCTGCCCTGCAGATAGAAAGTCCGAGCTATAAACAGGGGAGCATTCATTCATTAAAAGAGAGAAATCCAAAAACAGCAGAAACTTGTCATATCCTGCTGGGAGGAAAGCTTCCCCATTTAACATCTAAAATGTAAAAAGACAGAAAAGAGACTTCGCAGAAAGCATGACTGGAATGTTGTGTCTGTCTGGGCTCAGAAGGTATCTTCAGCATGCAGTAACGTAGGATTTTAAGGCTGAAGATGATTGACCGGTTATTATACACAGAAAACAAGCTGAACCAGATGGATTGCTCTGCTATCAGCTGTGGAAAACATCAGCCTTTTCTTCCCATATGGTGTTTCTATAGAGGCATGGCATGGGACTAGATTTGGATACCGTAGTTAAGGCATGTGGAAGAGCTCTCTCTGTGTTTGATTCTTCATTGTTAGAAATATTATGAAAATGTTGAAAAACATTTTTTGAGAATTCAAACAAAACCTTTTGTAGATCTAGAGTACAGCAAGGCAAAGGACAGAGCGGGAGGGTGGGAGAGAACAAATAAGGCTTAGAGAGATAGCACATATAGCTAAGGAAGATAGTGAGAGAGAGAGAAGCGTGAGATTTAGAGGAGGGGTTTATACACTTCCTCAATGTAGAGCCTGCCTTCTTTTTTTAACACGCGTGCGACAGGGACACGCGCGCGCGCGCACACACACACACACACACACACACACACACACACACACACACACACACACACACACACACACACAGACAGAGTTGTAACAGGGTTTGTCAAAGGAGTATGAGTCTCTCCACTTTTGAGGAAAACCTCAGTGCCTCGCTGAATGCACAGACATTCCCATGAGGGACGAACACACAGGCGGGAGCCAGCATGACAGAGGTACAGTGTTTGAGCGTTGTGAACTTGTTGAATCACTAGGAGGGTCACTGAATTACTGAATCTGCTACTTTACTAGTACCTGAACCTTGTTTGAACTTTATGGCAGAAAGTTTAGTCTTCTCTTTGTTATTTTTCTTGTTTCCCCTTTATTTCTCATCTCCAATTTACATACTCTCATATCTGCCACTTTCTCTGTGGGGTCACTCTGTCAAGATATGTTTTTCTACTCAGTTGTTTGATTGGTTTGCCTCTTAGTTCTCCATTGCTAACTTGTGCAGTTGGGAAACCACTTTGCCCCAGGACGGAGATATTCTAAACATAGTGCCCCTTCCCTGTACTCAGATTACAGGCTACCCCTCTGTCTTTAATGACAGTGGCACACTGCTCCATTTGAACAAATGAACATAGTTGTTATGGTGGTGGAATTATTGTTGTTTTTGTTGATTGTTGATCAACAATAACAGTTATTGTTGACATTGTTGTTTAGTAGAACATAATGCCACAGAAGGGGCAACATAAATGTACTACGAGTGTAAAACAAGGCCTAGTTATTCTAATACAGCATCTGTGATCAGGTTTGCATCGACAAATTATATTTTAGAATTGTAATACTTAATGGATGTGTAATGAAGAAGAGTAGCATAGTGTTTCCAGTGCCTTTCAAAGACTCAATTTATGATGATAACATTTCAATTGGCTGACCAGAAGGACACGTGTTAAATGCAGTTCTGGAGATAGGCTAAGGCATGTCTGCTGGCTGTTTACAGCTGGCCAAACTCACAAGACTGCCACAAATTCAATTAGGCGCTTACACTGTTTTCACACAAGAACACCACCAAGTGGGGAGGATTATACTCCACCGAAGAGCACCCTTTTGTTCAGCCACAGCCAACAAAAGACAGAAGAGAGAATGGATACAGACTCAACTATGTAAAAGTAAAGCTCAACTATGCAAAAATGCTAAAGTTCATAGGAACATCAAATGACCAGTTTCCCACTAATCTCAGAAGAAGTCAGTAAGCCAACAGTAGCTGAGCCATTTAGAATCCATTTTTGGTTTCGATAGAGTAGAACCACTGTAAGGCTAACATTTCTAACACATTCGTCCAAATAGTCCATATTATCTTAAAGGAAAAGCACGAGTTTTAGCACACTGCATGACTTCCTGACTATAACAATGAAAATAAATAGATAAATAAATGTTTGTAAAAAAAAAAATTAAATAAATATTACAAACAGTAATTTCAGACAACACCAAGGCTTCTATTCACAAAGTAGTCATAAACTACAGCAACTCTGTCCCAGAACTACATTGTCACATCTCTGTGACCTTAATCTGGGTGCAGTTTGAGTATAGGTGATGAAAATAATTTGAGTGACTATTGAGTTGGTGTTTTCAAAGGATCAATCAAAGGATGAATCAACAGCCAGTCTGTGGGA
The DNA here is from genome assembly GCA_037974605.1 of Nannopetersius ansorgii. Classification (NCBI taxonomy): domain Eukaryota; kingdom Metazoa; phylum Chordata; class Actinopteri; order Characiformes; family Alestidae; genus Nannopetersius; species Nannopetersius ansorgii. The sequence goes on along the minus strand of JBBPDE010000031.1, from coordinate 468,677 downwards.
TGCAGAGAGTGATCCGATTTGATAGCCGAGAAGCTGGCTATGGGTGTAGAAAGTGGGTAGAGCAACTTCCTTTACTCTGTAACCCAGGCCCTAATGCCTAGTGGCATTCAGTTAGGCAATATATGCCTTCCAGCAAAATACGGCATAAAATTCTGGGCAATGTGATGCAAACACCAGCTATGCATTGAACATGCAGATTTCTGCTGGAAAGCCGGTTGGAAGAGCCCCAGAGAAGAATCACGGCACAAGGGTTGTGCTTGATATGGCACTACATAAAAATAAAATAAATAAATAAATAAATAAATAATCAATGTCATGTTAAACGATTGTTTTTTTTTTTAATATAGGTCTTTCCAATAACATTAAAAATGAAATGGTTAGAGTTAGAGTTAATAATGACTAAACAATGTTTATTGGGATTTTTTGGTTTCTGACACTTTTGGATAATTAAACATACCCAGGGCCTAACATCGTTGGTGCTCCTGAGAAACAAAAATAACAGGAGGGTTAATAAACATATCTTTGCTGATTGACAGCATCTCAGATAAGTGGAAAACTGCATAAATTAGAATTAGACTGACTTGCCTTCTTAATGACTTGCCTGATAAACTAAAGGTTAAATAAAGATGTCATAATAGGAACAAATGGTCCAACCAAATGGCTATATGGTAATATTCGTTCCCCATATAGTTCATAGTTTGGAAGTAAGGTATTCAGAAAAATAAAAACATGAATTGGCCTCTATGCTATGTGAATGTTCCCTTTATGTTGTAGTTTAAAAAATCTTTAAAAATGATAATCATTGAATAACCATCCAGTTGTTGCTTTGGAAGTGAAAACGTTTCTTATGTGGTATAAATCCAGTGAACTTTTAGGCGTTAAAGAGTGTACGTGGGATTTCTTCTGTACTTCATGTAGAAGCATATATGTAATCTGCAATTTCAAATGCATACTTATGAAGCTGCATTGTAAGAGCATAAGAAACACACACAAAAACAAAAATCTTTACATCACAACATGTCTAAGCCTCTAGATGTTGCAGGAGAGCCTGGTAGTTCCTGTGTTTCCCATCATACTGAATGTTTACAGAAGAAACTGGATGAAAATGATGAGGACAGGCTGGGAAAACTTGGCAAAAAAAGAAACTTTCTCCAAAATATTGCCACAGATAGAACATACCAAGAATGCCATAGTCTTTTGTGTTATTGTGTTAGTATGAGAGTGGACCACAATACCAGCAATCCCCCCCCCCTTCGGGGTGCACACTGACCAACCCACGCCAGCATGCCACCAGCTGAATGCAGAATGCTCTTTGTCCATTACATTCACAGACTGGCCAGAAAGAGAGAGGGAAAAGCACAGATTTGGAGGGCAAGGGAATGTGTCCCATGAACGCTGAAGTAAGAGGGACTGTACAAAAATAGAGAGACAGGAAGATTACACAAAGAGAAAGAGAGAGAGAGAGGCAGAGAGAGAGAGAGAATGTTCAGTGGCTAATATCCGTTGCATCTTACGCGGACACTGATTTGAAGGAGTAAGCGAATTTGTCGTCCACAACATGGCATGCTGTTGCTGTCCTGCTCCGTGTCTGAGAAACTGCTTCTTATTTTCAGGTTGGTCACATCCATTTCTCCTAGATTTTTTGCCATGAGAATGAAGAGTAACTTACAGAAGCACTCTTCAGTGTGTATCTGTGAAACATGGGTAATAGTCCCACCCACGAAGGTAACAATATTACAATGTGTCGTGCTGAGGCTGCTACATGTGTGCTTATACTTGTATTGTTCTTCCTGCGAGTGTGACTAATTTTGTGCTGTGCAGGCTCTAGTCTGGTGTTGTCTGTGTAATTAATGGAATGATACATTGTTTTTGGGGTGCTCTTAACTGATGTCTTTATTCATAGTCACTATGCCTGTTTTGTACCTAAAGCCTTGTCTGAGAACAGAGATCATAAATTACTGGGTGTTTGGAAGATACAAAATGATTGCAGTCCAGGTTTTGATTGCACTGAAATGATGGAAGCTAATGGAGTCTAAATGGGTTTTGCCCCAGAGTGCATGCATCCTCTCACCATGTGCTGTGTCTAATGTGCATTCATCCCTTGAGAAGGCTGTGATGCTGTCTCGGTCCATGCATGAAAAAAATCATCCTCTCCCTCACTGTCTTTTGGTTCAAGACAGGGTCTCAAAGCTTTTTCCAATTTTCACAGAGTTAATCTACTTTAACACCTAACCAGTGCCCCCAACCCCTCCCCTTTCCATAGATCTATCAGCTGCTGAGCTGGATGCCTTATGGAATGAGCCCCCATATGCATTAACAGGAGCCAATGAGCTGTTTCTAGGAAATGATGTCATGGCCACTGGTAAGAGCGTCACATTAGACACTAAACACTATTACAGAACATGGTTAGAAATTCTCTAAAATTGAAACTTCATTTAGGCAAGGTGTATCTGGACTTTATACACTGTATATTTCAGGGGGGTAAGAAATGCTGCTATTATTTAGACCACCTGTCAGATATTTATAGAGCCACTACGCCATTGCTTCCTGTTTTTGCTTAGTAGGAAGTTGTGAGATTTATACTGTGGTTCTGATAGCCTTATCTTATAAACAAGCAAATTATTGATTTTTTATTGCACTTAAAGTGGAATTCCACAGATTTTTATTCCCAAAACATCAGCATCATTCGATCATTTAGATGTATACAAATTCATTCAGAGTGGTTTGATCTGAAATGTGGAAAATGATTGAATCATGGGAGTGGTAAGAGTCATAATGAGTAAATGTATAACCGTTTTGTTGGCTACCCAAAATGACCTGTAAACCTACATGTTCCTTTCATTTTTATATGTAAAGTTGGAAATGGTATCGTTTTTTGGGTACTACTTTGCCCTAAAGTTCCCAGCATACACCTCTCTGCCATGAATGGCTTTTAAAATATGTTTAAACTCAAATCCTATTGCAAAACTAAAGAAAAGAATATGTCAGACATTCGGCAGTAAATGTGGCTTCATGTAGTTTTCATGAAGCTTTGAACACTTCAGCTATCACCTATCATTGTAAACAATTCAGACTCAGCATGTTTTCATAGTAAGGTGCATTTCTCATCAAAGCACTTTAAACAGCTTTGTTTATATATTAACGATTTAATGATGCAGAACTGCAGTGGGCTGGTGCCCCGCCTAGGGTGAGTCCCTGCCTTGCAACCTTTGGTCCTGGTATAAGCTCTGTGTACGCGCAACCCTAGGAGGGAATAAGAAAATCCATGAATGTTAATAATGTAGAAATGTTTTTATTTTCAACTCGATTCCCCTAAATTAATATTCTGAAACTATATAGCTTTGTTGATACAACCATTCTGAGTCCAGAATACATGTGAAACTGTATTGTAAACATGTTCTGCCCAGGCGAAGAGGAAGCTGAGGGAGAGGAGATCACTGGTGAAAGTTACTGGAAAAGGAGGGAAGCTTTCAATAGAAACAGCAGTGTCTCTTTAGCTGTGGGAGAACGCTTCTCTTCAGGTATGTGCACCACAGCCATTTGGACCTGAGTGTTAAAGTCTCCATAATGGACAGTAATGGCATGGCTGATTCAGCAAACTGTCAGAGATAATGCCCTCTCAAGGACCCATAATGTCTCTACTCGGTCTAATCATATCCTCTCAGAGGGAACCCATCTTTGCTGAAATTTTGTGCCTAGAAAGGGAAGTGTAACGTCAAGGTATAATATCATTATGACTAAGCCATTTAGAAGCTCAAAATAGATATTATATCTCCATTTGTGGCTTTGTGTAAAGCCCTAGCTGCATAAGCCATTTCTGATAATAAACAATAGGGCTTCTCTAGCATTTACTTCTGTGTGGTCCAGATGTCATACTACTGTTCAGTGGAAGGAGGCGAACCAATCAGGAGCTGGACAGCGAGCTGCAGGAGGCGCTGCGCACCAGACTGAGGGTTGTAGAGAGCAACAGTCAAGATGTTATTCAGCTATTTAAGGTAAGATGTTAAATCTGTCTAAAATGTTACAGTAACATGAAAAAAAAATAATAGTTTAACAATCTTGCATTTGTCCAATGTTTTTCTCCAGGATCTGTCGGCACGCTTGGTTTCGGTGCACGCCGAAAAAGATCACTTCGTTATTACCTTCAAGACTGTGGAGGAAATCTGGAAGTTCTCCACTTACCTGGCTTTAGGTAAGCCATCGCAGACAAGTTACAGAGTATTATGTTAATATTCTACTCAAAAGAATTTATGACCTACCACATGATTGTGTGTCAGGATACGTGGCAAGGTGCCTGGAGAACTTCCTTTGTGACCAGTCATTCTGGCTTGACCCCGTGCTGCTCAGTGATGTAGAAATCTGTGTGACAGTGGATGAGGAACACCTAGCCACCCTTTATCTAGGACTCCTGCTGCAAGAGGGTAAGAGTCCTATTAGAGATACTGAAGTTCAGCTTTGAACAGGAACAAGAACACTTAATTTCCCCTTTTTCAACCAGCTGATCCAGAAATAAAATACCGTTTATCCGAAGCAATGGCGTTCTAGCAGTTTCTCACTTATGTGCATAGATGTGAACAAAAAGGCTTTGTCTTGCTTCTTGGAATCATTACTGCCAAAACTGTCAACATCCTGAATCCTGCCATTATCTGTCATGGCTCATTAGTTGCAAAATTAGTTCTAAATAACTTGTTTTCACCACATAGGGATTAGCTTAAAGCAGGTGTAAACTTGTAAACAGCGTCAGAGACATACTGAACATTTCCCTAGGCTAAACAGATTATTATGTGTGGATAAAGAGCTCTTTTTCTCTATTTTTATGGCATGTTCCTAAAATGTGTAATGCAATCTCTTTCAGAAAAAAGAGGAATAGAAAGTAAAAAATAAAGCACTATTAGTCTGTCGAACAGATGCTGATTAGTGAGAACAAATTGTGAAAACCTGAGGAAAATCTAAAGGCAAAGGGAAAGACAAGAAGAGAAGTAAGATGCCTGTAAATGGAGGAAAATAACCAGTTTGTATTGTGTTTGATTGTAGGTTCATTCTTTGCCAAAGCTCTGCTGAATAGTGAGTGTACACAGGAGGAAGAGGAGCTGGACTATAGAAAGAATGACCTAGTTATGGTGAAAGATATTGGACAGGAGGGCATGTGGGAGGGAACACTACTGTCCACCGGTCAGCATGGCCTTGTGCCTGTTTATGCCATGCAGCCTCTGCCCTACCCTTTCTACCAGTAAGTAACACTGACCTTCTTCACGTGAACACAGTATGACAGACAGCAATCTAACAGATTATAGCAATCACTGATTTGGATTGTGGATTGAGATTTATCACTGTAGGGCCTTGTGAACTGAACCATACGTGAAATGCTACTCTAGCGTGTAACTACAATCGCAATGTTATTGCAATATTATAATAACTCAATAGATTTACTCTGATTTAAAAGGTGGTTCCTAAGGAAGTACCCTGGCAGTGTAGGAGGGATCTCTGCTGAAAAAGGTCTAGTTGAAGAGCCCATAGGTGAGGTTCTTTCAAATCATATAAAAATGCAGTAGGTGTGACGCTGTGACATCCACAGGTACAATGAACTCTAATGGAATTACCTGCTCCAATTTATTCTTTAAACACACATTTCCTTATCCTTGTTATAGTTACAGGCACCTGTGTGGCAGTGGTGGACCATTACCCGATGGTTAAAGATGAACTGCTCTTCAATAAAGGAGATTTGATTGAGGTGGAAGGCTTGCTCATGAGCTCCATGAACATGTTCATAGGAAGACACCTCTTCAGTGGTCACATAGGATTTGTTCACAAGGCTCACGTGAAACCTGAGAATGTAAAACCACTGTAAGAACAAACACAAAAAATCAAATACATGAATTGTTAAACATTTTACGTTAAGAAATAGCAGACCTTCTCATTTGAACACAAGTGGTCAACAGTTTTTTTTAGTTTGTCTTAACTGTCTCTAGGCATTGGCAGGGGGTAGAGGGGAGAACAGTTATGTGATGTAATGAAGTCAGAATGGAAGTCATGTGGCTGATAATGCCTCCTTTGTTGGTCTCTTACAGCAGCAGACAATTGGTCTTTCTGAGTGAAGAGGAGAGGGTGGCTCTCTCACAGTTTAACCCCTGCCATGAACAGTGCCACACTGGCCTATTGGACAAACTCCTCGCCACTGACATCAGCACTGTTTATAGATTGGGTATGAAACTCAGTAACTGTTGATGTAAATGATACCCTGGCATTGTTTAATGAATTTGTTTTATACATTCATAGATAGACTAGATGACTCGGACTTCACCTACATCAGAAAACAACCCCAGCAAGGTAGTCTTTTTCTCCTGGAAATCGTTCTTGTACTTTCCTTCCTCTGTTTTTTCCTCTCATGTGACCGTTCAAAATCTCAATATCAATTGCTTTTTTTGTAATTCCCCAGAATATAAAAACCCAGTGAATGCCAGAAAGAGCACTATATCGGAAAAAAGTGAAACTCCACCTTTCCATTCCTCCCCCCGCCCTTCCTTCTATGCATCACAAAGTCACCTGGAGAGGGAGCAGGAGGTCTTCTCCTTCAGCTTAGAAGACACCTTCCGAGAGATGGACGAGTATGAAGAGGATCCACCCAACTGCCTGGACGACAACATCTGGGAAACTAAAGAGGCTGAATTTTCTGACCCTATATTGATCCTCCTGAATCTGGACCACTTCCAGAGCACTTTCCAGCCACTTTATGACTTCTCCTACTCCTTCCTTGACACGGTCTTCGGCGGTCTTCCGGAGGATGAGGTTCTCCTGCATCTGGAGAGTTTGCGTGAGGGGGCAAAGAAAGGCAGGATGCTGTGGGCCCACCGCCGAGCCTGTTTCCTTCTTGGCAGGCTGTGTGCCAAAAAGTTGAAGTACTCCCAGGCTCGAGTCTACTTCGAGGAGGCCTTAAAGATCCCTGTGGAGGGCTTTAATGACAAACCTCTGCTGATTTCGCTGTACACCAACCTTACTGCTGTTTACCTTAAGCAGAGGATGATGGACAAGCTACCTTTTACACTAGAGAAGGCCAGTGCACTTATGCTGTGCCTCCCCTTCCACAACTTCTGTTCTCTGGATGAGTTTGAATTGCTCAAGCCCATTCTGCGCAAAGCTGTAATTGACAATGACAAGCATCTTGAGGCACGGACTTGCTATCTTATTCTTAGTCTCTTTTTGCAGCACAAGAAAATTGAAGAGGCTTTACCTTTTGTGGAGAGACTGCAGTTCCTGACAATCACTCTCTCTGCCGAGGAAAGGAGGCCTGTAGGCCCAGTAGACCTTAACTGGATACTCTGTAAGCTGTACCACAAAAAATATCTGCCTTATCTCGCATTAGCCTCTCTTAGTCTGGACTCAAGTCAGGACCATTCCTTGGGAGATGCCTTCCAAAAGATTGAGCTTTTCATCAAGAACTCAGCCAGACTGAATCCTCGGTGGAGAGATGGTACCAGTCTGCTTCCAGCTCAGGTGGTAGTTTACTTGAAGCAGGCCCTGTCAATAGCCAGCAATGGAGATGACCTGAAGACCAAACGAGATCTTTGTCTCTGTCTAGCCACTCTCTACCTGCAGCATGGAGCCTTAGATAAGGCAGTGCCCTTTGCCCAGCAGGCTGTGCATACAGGAACCCACATTAATGAAGAGGAGAGCTTTGAGGCATCAGTGCTACTTTCCTGGCTCCTGGTGCTGACAGGGCAAACAGAGACAAGCCAATCTACTCTACAGCTTCTCCTTAAGTCTCTGAATGAAACAGACAGTCCAACACAACGTGGTGTGGTCCATAACCTATTGGCTCTCTGCCTCCGCAAAAAGGGCAGAGTTACAGAAGCAGCCAAGAACTTTCATTGCGCTCTCAAGATTTCACAGGAAAATGGAAACAAGCGTAACGAAGCACTGGCTCTTGCTAACCTGGGCTGTCTTGCTTTGTCAATAGGATCTCCATGCTTAGCACAGAGTTTCCTGCTTAGATCCTTACACCTGTTCCAGTTTCTCCCTGAGAGTACCTCTGATGAAGAGCATGTTCAAGCTCTGCTGTGGTTGGGCAGGAGCTACAAAGACAGGGGAGGAAGTCAGGAGGTCAGGCTGTGTTATGAGATGGGGCTTCTGATTGCAATCAGTGCCAAAAACCTGCACAGTGAGTGAAAGAAATACTTAGCTTGAGAGATGTTTGCTTGTGAGAGTTTCTTTGGTTGTTCAGAATTTCCTTATCATGTTTCCACATCAAACTGTAACATTCACATTACTATTACAGGCCAGATGGTTGTAGCGAAGGTGCTCAGTCGTCTGTATGCTGATTTACTACTGTATGGACAATGCATCATTTACTATGAGCACTGTGTGGGGCTGTCCAGAGAACTGAAAGATAAACGTCTAGAGGGAGAATACCTGGAGATTCTGAGCAGTCTCTACCTGTCACTCAATACTGAGAAGTAAGACACACCACTTTTCTATGGCATGAACTGCTGCTAATATTGTTCTCTGTATAGTACAGTACTGTGCAAAAGAAACCAGGGTATTATTTTTAGTTATTTTATTTTCTGTCAGAAGGGCCTTGAAGCATTTTTTGTGTCAAAACTAAAAGTAGTTAATTTGTGAAGCCTTAACTTTTCTGGTTCCTACTGGCATCTTACCAACGACTTAAACTGCCCTCAAACCTCTCAATGACATTAGGTTACGCTTAAAAACACACAAACAAGCAACTTCCCAAACACAACCTGTACATTTTATAACTACATCATGTAACTACAGGAGACTACAGGAGACATTTCAAGGGTGATTGAAAAGAAAATGGAAGAGAAAGTCAAAAGATTGCTGAAAAAAAACGGGACTCCTAATAATCATGCAAGACTTGGTATGCTACCAAAACTGTCACCCCCAGATAAAAAGTACTACAGTACTTTCGATTGTTCCGATGTAAGAAAACCCAAGGATAGGGGCCAGAAACATGTCAAAGGAAATAGACAAAAATGTTGAGGCTTCTGTGTAATTTCAGTTCAATATGTTTTCTGCTTTTGTTTACTGATGCTTAAACAGGAATAACATTACCTAATGGACATTATGCCTGGAAACTGAATCAAAGAGTGGTCTTTGACACTTGCCTGGTAAAATGTATAAAACTGTAGTGTCTAAATTGGCTGAATTTATTGATTGTCAGCTCAAACGTTTTGTTTTTAAGTTACTCTCAGCCATGTGGTGCGATGTACACGTTATGCAATAATTTAAAAATCAAGTGTCCTTAAGTAAGTCAACAGCCTTTGGGAATTATTTTAGGTCGTCAAGAAAGTCTCTGGACTACACAAAGCAAAGCTTGAGGATTTCAATAGACCTGGGGAAGAGACAGGAGGAGTCAGAAACATGGCTGCAGGTGGGCCGCATCTACTACTTAATCCACGAGGATGAGCTGGCTGACATGTACCTTCAGGTGAGGAAGTGGCAGTAGAGCGGTGTATATAAAGATATATGTCCTGGTCCTCCAACAAAAATTCTTCTAAGAACCAGATTGTTTTTTTTAATGCAATTTCTAGTGGTTGTTTCATAAAGGACGTACAGTTATCAAGTGAAATGTCCATCAACTACTTCCCTGGTCATAGCATCTGAAAACAAATTTTTGTAGGCAGCTGTACAGACAGCCTTGAGGATGAATGATCCACGCTTTGCCATGAGCATTTATGAAGAGGCTGGAGACGTCTTTTTCAAAGGACTAAGAAACAGGATGGCTGCCCTGCCATTTTTAAGAGTATGTGTTATCATGACCTCGCATCATATGTTTACAGTGTTTACCAGTTCAATTTATCAAAGTTTCAGAACTCATACTTCAGTAAAGTTAATCCGTTTGAGTTTATATGTGTTCATCTGCTTTGTGTGCAGGATGGGAGTCTGCCCTTCGCAAGGAGCATTAAAGATGTGCACTCAGAGTTCAGGTTACTCAGTAAACTCTCTGAACTGCTGCTGAAGGAAGGCCAGTATGAAGAAGCTCTCCAGTACGCTACACTTGCAGTGCAGATTAGTACAGCAACAGGTAAGACAGCTAAATAACTCTTTAATCTGAATTTCTTGTATGTCAACAGGCATTAATTAAAAGACAGCAGTATAAGACTTCGACATTATACAGGCTTCAAATAATAGTTGTCCCCAGGAACTTGTTCTCAGATCTCATTTGTAAAAATAATAATACTTGTAATCAATTAACCATTATGTCCATTACTGCAGTTCAAAATATTTCCAGTAGGTGGCAACAACTTATTTATATAATATACCAATGATACTGCAAATAAACTACAATCAGACATGGAGTAAGGCATGTAACGTACTGAATGTATAATGACCTCTATATTTATTTATCTGAGATGGTTCATTAACTTTTCATGCCTCATCTCTTACTGAACTTTGTATGGAGAGTTTTTTAATTGTACAATAGTGTAAAGTGTTTCCACATATACAATTTGTAGTATCTGAGGCCATACGGAAAGTGGTGCAGTTTGTTGTGCTCTAAGGTAAAGATCTCTGGCCTATCATTTATGATGCATTCAGTAAATTAGCTAAAACTGTATTCATTTTTAATATACTCTATGTATTACCCAAACTGCTTTATCCAAAGGTCTTTGTTGATGACATGTGTTGAAGTTTAACTACAAGTTTGTTGCTTAAACTATGACAAAGCTTATGGATTTGATGAGGATCAAATTAACAGTTCTGGGGATCTTTATTTCCCTCTGCTCAGTGCAGTGCAGTGCAGTGCCAAAACAAAATTTTGCTGCACCTGCAAAAATTGCAACGCATAAACAACGACACACAAAATCCAGTGTCCCATCAGACAAATGAAATAGGGTACCAACAAAACCCATGATGCAATATTCAATATACAGATAACAAGTTAAAGTAAGAATTTGACCGCCAGCCAGACTTATTAGCTAGTTACATGCCAGACATGTTCTATGGCAGTTTTTTCTGTGCAATTTTTGGAAGCTGTGTGGGCAGCAAAAGGTGCATTAAAAAGAATTAATGAATGAATTCTTCCCAGACAGGGATTAAGCCTAGTCTTGGTCTACCCTTTCCTTTTCAATGTAAAGTCTCTATTCACAGCACTATGTTCATAGAGCTATTTTCATAGCTCTTATTGTGCCATACTGTATCCTTCAGTATTTGGGTTGAGAGAAATATATGTTTTACAGAAGTGATTTATGCGATTACTGATCTCTAGTGTATGTTACCAGTTCAAAATTAAAGATGAAAAAAAATAGGACACCAGTCATGTGTTGTGTTGCTGGCTGCTTACATCCTTGCTTTGTGGAAAATTAAGTAAATTAGATTTGCCAATGAACTGGTTTAAATGTGAATTTCGCAGTGTGGGTGTTGTGTTTTGTAACTGCCAATGTATGAAGTGTATGAAAACTAATAAGTGCCGTTTTATGGAGGACTTTCTCTTATTTAAGGTATCAGTCTGAATGAGCGGGTAGCCTACCATCGCGTAGCATCAGTCTACTTCTGTCTGGAGCAGTATGAGATGGCGGAGAACTACTACTTGAAAGCTTTGTCTCTGTCTCCCTCTGCCTTGGAGAATACTGTCGAGGCTCGCTACTATGTTAAAGTTTACTGCAGACTTGCTGACCTAACACTACACAAGCTAAAGGTGAGAAAGTGTAATTTAATACTTAAGAAAAAGAGCTATGGTGAAACATCATAGCAGCAGAAGCATGCTACCATTCTTGTCATACAGGTGCCATCACAGGTTCTTTAGAGCGGTGTAATATTTTTTTTTAACAAAAACCTTTTTTAGGCGTAAAGAACCTAAACATAAAAACATAAAATAGTCTAAATGTCCCATACCAATCAAATATTAGCTGTTTACAGGGTGGCATAACTACTATCTTCCAAATATGAAAAAAATGAATGGTTGTGCATGGCACTTTATTAAATAAGATAAGATAAACCTTTATTAGTTCCACAAGTGGGAAATCTGCATTTCTGTGGCAGAAAGTGACAGTACAAATGTAAGAGTAGCAAAAACAGTGAATCTACACGACACTATATAAATAATACAAAACTCTAGACATTTGTGTGTATGTAAATATATATGTATATATAAACCTACATAAGTATGTGTAGTAGCCTAGTATGTTAGCCACAATGTTGCAGGTTCAAAACCCCCACTTTGTACAAGCAAGACACAAGACACGTATAACTAATGACTGTAAGTTGCTCTGGAGTGCCAGCTGAATGCCCTTTACATAGTGGATATATATGTATACACAGTAACCTCTCAGTTTTACGTGGATCAGGCTAACACAGATTTTTTTGAGAACCAACTGTATTACCGCCAGAAGTCCAGCGGTTGTCAACAACAATAAAAAAAGAAGAAGAAGAAGAAGTCTGCTGCCGAATGTAGCATAACTGCTCCGTGTCTCCGTGTATTTTAGTGTTTTAACCCCCCACCCCCCCCTCCCAATTTTCAACAAATTATTTATTTACCTTTACATTTTCTTTAGGGGTAATGCATTAAGCTGAGTTTAACACGAAATTAAAGTGTTCTGGGAGCATATTTGGGGGCATATTTAGGGTTTACACTTAGGGTTTTGGGGTTTTGGGGCATTTTTTACCAAAACACAATGCGTTTTTTTTTATTTCCCCAAAGAGTGCAAGCATTAAGGGAGGCTTCCGTGACTTTAGTTTCTTTTATTTATAAAACAGAACAGAAAGTGCCACGTGGGCCAAACTGACTTTTCAACTCAAAAAAAAGGTAATGGCAACAGTGGAACGACACTCTAGTGCACCCCAAACTGAACTTAAATACATTTTCTTTAACACATTCCCACCAATCCCAAAACACATGTGCTTAAAGAAACTCAAACTCAAAACAGTTTTGACACTCATCAGCTTAACCTCACACAAATAAACTGAAATGTGAAAACCCAGGACGACCTCTACTGGCCGTCTACCCACATTAGCACCTTAACCCTTACATACGCGAGTGCTCTTGGAACGTAACCCCCGTGAAAAGTGGGGGATTACTGTGTGTGTGTATATATATACATACAGAAAACAGGTGATCTATTTTCACCAAGCTGGGGCAATTGCCCCGTAGCCCTTTCGAGCCTTGTGGAGGCCCACAATTTTGTCTGTGTGGAGGAGTCGCCAAAATCCCTGTTGCAGTGTGTGCAAACCTGTTCTAGAACTATGGGATACGTTTGACCTCTGTAATTGCAAACAAAGGCTTCTGTACCAAATATTAACATTGATTTTCTCAGGTGTTCAAATACTTATGTGGAGTAGTACAATACAAATAAATTCTTTACAAATCCTACAATGTGATGGAAGGAAGGCATGGAGATAGGAGCATGTTTTGAACATGGCAACATGACTTTCCTCATTTTTCCTGAACAGTCTATTGAGTGTGGCAATGAAACTGCTAAATTAAAATATGTAAATTTAGTATATTCACTTTTATTGCTTTTCAGGATGCATTCGATGCGGTGGGCTATTTCCACTTGGCCCTGGCAGCAGCTCTGGAGGACAGAGGGAACCCTCAAGCCCTGTATATCATTTATGTGAAGCTTGCAGAGATCCATGCAAACCAGCTACCTGATGCAGAGCTTAGCCATGGATACATGGAGAGTGCACAGAGGCTGAAGAAGGAGCTGGCAGGATATACAGATTCCAGTGATACAGAGTGTGAAAATGAAGACCAGATTCATTCTGAATGTGTTGATACAAAATCAGTTAGTCATTCCATTGCAGACTCAGACATCAGCAGTGGAAACAGAACTCTCGTGGGCTCCACCACTACAGACACTAGCCATACAATCACTGATCAGAGAGCAGCTGAAAATGAGGCTGCTTTCACTGATTGCAGCAACAAAGAAGATGTGGACACTTGCAACGAAACTAGCACTCGGCTTGTGCATCATACAGATGTAGAAACAAGCTACTTAAGTAAGTTTTGAGTGAAGTGATTTGAGGTTAGTGATCCCTCAGAATGCATTTTCCCCCAAGGAGCACTTCTTTCTGCCAGAGAAATATTTAAAATTGGATTACTCGATTTTTTTTATTTGATTACTCCTCTGAATAAAAGAGGAAATATTTGTTTGAATACTCTGATTTTTTTCAGGGCACTTATAGTATGTGATATGTCATTTTGTATTATACTGTTAACATAAAATCTCTTACTTTCTTTTTTTCCAGCTGTTCAATGGAGAACAGCGTTTATTAAAATGAAAATGAATTCAGTAGATTCTGTATATTTCTTCCCCAGTCATTCTCTTCCCTTTTGACAGTTTTTTTGATAGTCTGTTCAGATTAGTTCAGTGTTGAAATACATAGCATAATGGATTGGTTCGTCAAAAGGTTATAGGGGCATTTCCCAGGAAATGCCAAAAGAGGGCAGTGTTATTCAGGATTCGACACGTTCACTCTATTACTTCTAATTACTTAGATATTTATACTAGTAGTAAAAAGTAGTATTGTCATACATAGTTTTCTCTTGTGCTAATTCATCCCCTAACTACAGGGGGCAGTCTCTCCCTGGAGCAACTTGGGGTTAAGGGTCTTGCTCAGGGACCCAGTGGTAGTGTGCTGAAGGTAGGATTCGAACCCACGACCTCTTAATCTGGAGGCAAGTGTCCTACCCACTGAGCTACCTCCACTTTTTAGTTGTTTATATATTATTCCTTTTTTGTGTGTTTGCCTTTTTGAATAATGAAATGAAAAGCTGATGATTCACCAAATTTTGGTAAATCATTCAGGGTTCGACACACTCATACTATTGCACACAGCGTACTTATTATTATAGTAAATAGTAGTATTCATTCATTTTTTTCTCTTGTGATAATTTATCCAATGGCCACATTTTAACTGTTTTATATATTATTTTTTTCTTTTTAACCACACAAACATTCTTATTTGTTCTATCTTTACTTTTCATTCTTATATTCCCAGTGTAAAGGTAATTGGCTCACAGTATGTCACCTCTAAGCCCGGCTCTGCCAATTGAATAATGTGTAGTTTGCTTGCAACGTGTCCAGTCATTCAGGGACCATCATTACATCTCTCTAAGGGAGATGCACAGTTTCCTATTAGGCTCTGTTAGGGAAGTAATTGCAAATGCACAAAGTGTGTGTATTTGCTTAATGGGTACAATCAAATTTTGGTGAATCATCAGCTTTTCATTTCCACCTATTCTAAAAAGGCATACACCAAAATTACCAAGCGTCACATTTTGTTCTGACCGATGCCTTTTCTAAAGCCACTACACATTTTCTGATTGAATATTAATCAAAAGCACTTTTTTGTCAAATCATACATTTAGATTAAACACTCTGCATTCTAATCAAAGAATGGACTCATTGGAACAACATGTTGGTACACAGTTATCTTCAGTTAATGAGAATAAATAGAATGGCCTGAACAAGTCAGACCAAGAGTTGCAGAGCAGGGCTTTTTAGGGCTTTTTTCTTTCAGAGCTCACTTTACCACCTTTTTGTATCAGAGGACATGGCAATAGCTACCTAAAACAAGGATTGGAGTTTTAGTATTTGCATGAATACTTTGCATATTTGCAAAGAATTATAGTAACCTGCACTTTACAGAAGAAACTTTTGAGAAAACTCAAAACGAGTTTTCATGTTTCAGCAACTTAGATATGCCATATATAACCTTTTTTTAAATAGGAGCATTTATATTTATGACTCTTTTGACAGGATTAAACTGAAGTTTGATCAGTGTTACCCACCACAGGATCTGTTCTTCAAAGACACAAAGGATGATTTTCCTGTTGTTATTTTTACTGGTCTTCACAGTATTAAATAGTATTAAATAAATAACTGGACATTTTAGGCAACTTTTTGAGCTGTGTGCTATTTGTCGGAGGACAGTAAATTATTTATTACATACTTATTAAGATATGTTGTGCATTCATACAAAATAGCAATAATAACTTTATTTGTCTGGGCCGGTTTATATCATAATGGATAACACATATGTCCACCACATAGTAAGTTTGTGTTTGACTCAAGAATGTCATAGCATGCCAGTAAGGCTCCTAATACTACATTTGGTCCTTCCGTAATGACTCTATGTTGTTAGTATTTTACTGACAGTTTAACATTGTAAAAATAAACAAGAAACAAACAAAAACACCATGGCAAGACAGCAGCTGTTGAGCGAAAGTCTTAATGCATCACATTGTCAAAATCTCTTAGCATTTGTATTTTTATCTGTGCATTTTCAGTGCATGGAAAATGATTCACATTCAATGATTGCATAAACTGAACCTATCCAAACAGACTTCTCTTTTTTGTGTATTTATGCACATGTGTGTATGGTTTTGCACTTTATGCAAGTGAATTATGGCTTTCAGACATCTGGATGGGAAAACTGTCCCAGCATCTTGGCAAGGGTCTTGGATCGTTGCCATAGACATGTTATCCTGAAAAGTTATCCTGAAAAGTTATCCTTAGCATAGTGTGGCAAATCTCTGCTGGCCCGCAGTGTAATTTTGCATGAACCTTCAAGTGTTCCCTGTTTCACGTCAGTAAACATTAGCTTGCATTAGTTCTGCTTAATTTGAAGGATGAATCAGAGGAAACCATCTCTATTATCATCTCTCAACCTCAAAAGTTTTATACACTCCTTTTTTATAGTCTCTTAACGTGGAACACATACAAAGTGAGCTGGATGTCATTCGATCAAGCTGAATGTCCACACCTGTACATTCAGTATCAGCCCTCAGCACTTTTCCAGCGATGCTGCATTCTACATCACGGAGGTGAAACTCACTTAAACTAATGTTTCATTGGAGAATCAAGTCAACAAAATAATCAGTGCTGTAAACTGTAAGCAGTAAACTGTATACATCTTTCTGAAACATGTTTGTCCTACTGAAAAATGATTGAAGAAAAAGTTATTGTAAAAATATTATGGGACATTTTGTTCAATATTATTTCAAAGGCTTTCAAATATACAGTATATTTTAGTGTCCAAATTTACTGGTTTCCACTGAGGAAATCCCCAATTTTTCTGATCCCAAAGCATTAGTATTAGTATTGCATCATATTAGCCTTGTAGCTTGGTGTCAAAGCGAAAATAAATGCTATTGTCCCTCCATTCTTAGTAGGATAATCTCTTAATGTGCGATTGTGTTTGTCCAACTATTGTAACCAAAGCACCTGTAGTGTCTGAATGATCCGTGATGTGGTAGTACACGCTGCACCACTGTGAAAAGCATGTGCTAAAACATGAGAATTGAAAGAGCATTCAGATGCACTGGGTGAACTCAGAAAAAGCCTGAGTCTGGAGCTCTCAGAGCTAAAGTGCTAATGAATTGCAGATTATTTCAACTTGAGTGTTCACTCGGCATGCAAACAAAGAACCTAAAGCACGCAGACACATCTACATGCCAGATGAAGTCTTTGACAGACAAAGTCTGGTGTATGTTAAGGTTTGGGCGCCTCTTATAAAATGCCATTTTGCGGGTGTAAATCTACAGAGAATACACTTGTTAGGACATATTTTATAGGTTATGCTTTTCCAATGTGTTAAAACTAAATAGAATTTGTCTATGAAAATTAGCCCAAAAACTATTTAAGTGTGTTCTGTGTAGAGAGAATTTGGACTTTTTAACGTAGATGGACAGATCTGAAGATTGCTTCATGTGTCTCTGTGTCTTATTTTGCCAGGGAGCAAATGGAGTAGAAACATGAGCTGCGTTCAGGTTGGGATGACATGTTGATCACATTCTCTGATTAAGCTTTGGGTAAAACGATGGGGGTTCTGTAATATTACTCAAGGGAAATCAGTAGTGTTTTTTCTACAGTAATGACTGCCTGTGTCTTCATAGAGGAGAACGCTAATCATATCATCTTAGTGACTCCTACTTTTAGCTTTATCTGAACCCTCATTATGCCTAGTGCATTACTCATATCACCCCCTGATGGCTTCTATTTTCCTCAGTGCTGGCAAGCAGATCTACATTTACCAAACCACGAGTCTTCTCCGTAAAGAGACCACATAATAACCCTTAAGACCCATAAAAACTGTAATGTACTTGGGGGTTTCTCACCTCCATCTCAGCAGGTGGCTGGAACTAAAATCCATGCTTTATCCAATGCATCAGTTCTGTATGCTAATGCCTTTAAGTAGACTTGAAAGGAGGATCTGACTTTAAGTAGACTTGAAAGAAAGACTCTCACTTTCATGTCTGGTTCCCCCTGCAGTGTGGGCAGGATTATCAATTGCTGCAGTGTTCACTGAAGTTAGTGATATTTAAAGATGTTGGATGATGATTTTGGAGGACCATCCGAAGGTCCAGCTGGGACTGTTCTTGTCTCACACTATTCAGGTACACTCATCACAGCCAAGACAAACAGTGTTCTGCAACTGACTAAGCAATTCCATTAAAACGCCTGTTAAAGCCTAACCTCACTTTACATCACATATTCCCCAGCTGTTTATTATCAGAGCAAAAAGAAGTTCAAAGTTACAATAAGTCAGAGGTTCCCATTTTTTTTACAATATTTACACTGGCCATTATTTTACCCACAATTGTCCACTACATAGACACCCAATAACACACTTTTAGGCACACTCTTGCACATCTCTGCTGCTAAACTACAATACTGGTCAAAAATCGACACTGCGCACTAAACTGGCACCATTTTGACCACGTAGCGGAGGGTGCGGGACTTTCAACGTGTTTTCGAGTTGGATAATGGCGGCAAACAGTGAAAGCTGCAGCAGGCAGCTGGTTCATATAAATGTAAGTAATGGTTGAGAAAACCAGCAGATATTTTGGAGGTTGGAGAATCTCAAGCAAATGTTAGTCCGTCACTTCCGCTAAGTGCAAAACGTGTTCTGTTTGGAACAGCACTGACCCACAACAGTGTGCACTACGCACTAAATCTCAGTGCACTGACGCTAGTGTGCGATTTCGGACACACCCACTATAACAAATTAATTAACAAAACACAAAACAGCTGATGAACATAAATAAGAACTATCCCCAGTTTCAACATAAAACAACAGTGGCCTCTAGTGGCTACTGACTGGGGATGTCATTGTCACACTACATCTCTGTGACAAATGATACATAACAACACACAGTGCATCCACTAGCTTAGTTGTAAAAAGAAATGCTGTAAAAAAGACTGTCCATGAAACATGGAGAGGTTAAAACTGCGAAGGATTTTCCTGACATCTTACAACAGAGGAGACTTGTCTGTAATATATTTTATGGCTGGCTGTATATATATTTGTATAAATTCAACTGTTCATTTTGTTACTCTTAAAGATAAGAACCAGCCAGTTACACAGTAAGAACTCTCTAGAAGAAATGGGGAAAGCTCAAAGCTCACCTTAACTCATCAGTGATATTCCAGTGGGTAGCTCCTCAAATGTCAATGTTACTATGTATGGCTTTTGTTTACCCTTTTTATAACAATGAACTATCAGCCTTCATTTACTTTACTCAGACACTGACAGCATGTTGGGGCAAGTAGCTTTGGAGGAAACAATGAGTGAGTGAGAGAGAGCGAGAGAGAGAGCGAGAGAGAGAGAAAGTATGTCTTTTAGGTTTCATTTCAGCATAGACTAGCAGCCAAGAGAACAGACGCCTTTTTCACTAATGAACAGTGCTGACATTATCAAACAGTATACGTTGCCATAACTGTGCAAAGAAAATGTGACATGTATTCCAAACAGACTCCTTGAGCAAATACTAGAAGCTTATAGAAGCGATTGAAGCTTATGTGTACTTCTCTTGAAATTAAAGACTTTGTCCCCAGAGATGCATGTGTGAAATCTCAAATCATTGAGATCAAGTGATTTTTCAGAGACTGTTTTTGAACACAGTCAGTTTATAGACCAAATACACTCTCCCTTACTAACTTTTCCCATTTCCATTGTCCTCTTCCTTTCTCTCCCCACAATCAGAGATAAAAATTAAGACTATTTAATCCAAGTGAGCAATTTGCAGAGTATGTCAGGTTAATACAATATTTCAATTTTCAAACTCTGTTTGACTTTGAAAGGAATAAAACATACGAGTTCTGTTAAATTTTACATAATAGTGACTACACAGATCAATAAAATTAAAGACAGCAGTGTGATAAATATGCAGAGCTTCATAAGCACGACATTTTGAATACTCAAATATAGTCAAATGGTGATGCTTAGGATTAGGTGTAGTAGACTCTAATCAGGACTCGAGGATGTGATTTTTATATATTTTTTCTTTGTTTTTTTCATTCTGCTACATTCTGAATCAGTCATTACTGGTAGCACTTTTCAGCAGATTTCATAGTGCCAACTATGAAACAGGTCTTTGTGTTGGACATCAATAGCAGAGGGAATTAGTCACACTTTGAAGTATTTTGATACCGTAGAATAATACAAGGACATATTTAATACAGTTCAGCCATTATTAAACCACAGACAGGGCCTTTATTGACTCTCCATTTTGACAACAAACCCTCCACTACATGTTTTGTGAGTAGAATTGAGATGAATGTGAGCTTTTTCTTAATCTTCTCCTCACTAAGCATTTGAAAAGGCTTTGTCTAGTGCTACACGTCATGCAAGAATAGCACAGATGCTATTAGGTGATGTTTTTAGTTTTTGCTCTGACGACCATAACCTGTTAGCTACCATTAATGACACTGTTGCTTTGATAATAATTTAGAACCCAATGGCTCCCAAAATAAGGCTGCAGTTCTGTCTTAGCTGATATGGTGTGATGTGAAAGGCACGTAGCAGACAGCATGTTCTGAAAGCAGAAAATAAGACACTGAATTACTCTAATGGCAAAATCATTAAGCACCTAGAGGAGCCCTCAGCTCTTACCTTGAGAAAATCGCCCATGAAAGTCACTATAATCTCTTCCAAGAGTGCTTTTGTGGTGTCTCCTTCAGCTCCACTTTGGTTGTTGTTTTTTGTTGGTCCGTGTTGTATGTCTCACCACATGTCATGATGCACACGTGTGTGTGTCTGCCATCATGACATTTATTTTAGTATGTACTCATGAGTGTGTCTTTGTCCTCTGATAAACACCCTTATACGTAATTTCTGACAACACTGTATGCCCCTAAGCACTCTTTTCACATTAACTAGGACTGAGGACTAATAGGACTAAAACACTTAATGGGCTGTTTGCTTTATATGGAGTAAACACAGCAGCTTTGTTGATACCTCCAGCAGGCATGCAGAAGATGCTAGAGGAACACAAAAAATGGGAGACATGTATATCCAACGTGGGAAAAGAGCACATCATGTGGCTGCAAGCTGTTCGTTGGAGCATATTTTGAACATATTTTTCTTGGACTGAGCCGGCTCCTGATGCTTTGCTGTTTTAACCCCAGGGCAGGGGAAAGATTTGTACTAGGGTGGCCCGCGGAAGTCCCTCAGAGTCCGCTGCTGCTAGCAGACTGTGTGGTGCCTTGATGTGTGTTGTCCCAATCTGTTCCCCAGAGGACGAGCAGCTGATATTTTCTCTCTCACTTTCTCTTTTACCTGTCAGCGAACAAATCAAAAAGGGCAAATGTCTTAGTTTGCTCCGAGAATTAGGGAACCAGAATTAACCCTTAAACGGTGAGAGTTATTGGTACACTGTTTAAATGCAACACCCTAAACAGGGAAGAGCAGGGCACAGCCGAAACATTTGCTTTTCTTAGTTTTAGGTATAAAATTTTTCAAAACATCAAAGAACTGCCAAAATGTATTTTTACTTCAAGGCAGACAGGAAATATCAGCATGAAAAGGCTATAATATATTTTATTTACATATATATCTGTGTACAAAAGAAAGAAGACTAAGTGCATGATGCAGTAGAGCCACAACTTTACCAAGGCCAGAGGGTGAGCAGACAAGTAACACAGCAAAGGAAGTACATGATTGCAAACCGGTGTCTGTATTTCTTTGTTCTGCCATTTTATATCTGCTTTTTAAACATCTGTCAGGAGTGTTTGGGATGGTCAGTAAATATCATTTGTTGTCATGTGTGCTAAATGATTTAAAAAGACACATTATTAATGAAAAATATACGATGTTGGCAAGGTATGTTCTGACGTTAACTTAGAGGCAGGGTCCAAACTAGGAATAACGGGTCTAATAAAAATTGCTTGTTTAAATATAATATGTGTTATATTACAGTGCCTTTTAAAATCCATAATGCTTTGCTTGTGGAAAAAACAATAGCAACGGAAAATCAATAGCAACATATTTACAGCGTGTTCATTTTGTTGACAGCAAAGTACTCCTTGCACAATTTTTCACAGTTTATTTAGGATGCTGAGTTCATGTTTCAGTGCTTTCAGGTGGAGCTGGTCTCTGCTGGAGTTTCATCAGAGGTGGGGAACAAGGCGTGATTTATTAACCCTGAGAAACGTGCCACTTAGAGCATAGCTGGGGGGGGGGGAAGGGGGTAATTGGGTTAATTATCAAATCAGTGCATACGAATTACAGTCATAAGTCCTCATTTAATAGATCTAAAAAGTATACCATAATTAGCCATCTAAGCGCAAAGCAACATTAGTCTCTTGGCCGTCTTTAACATTGGGACTTTTATTCCGTGATAAGTGGAGGATAAGGAGCTCCTAAGTGTGTTACATTTAATGATGGTCATTAGGCTTAGGGCAGTTACGGCATGGCAGGCTGTTCTCTCTCCATTTGTAGTCCACAGGGCTGAGCTATATTTACTTAACAGCTGGGCACAGAGCACAGGTTAATGACACTGACACACACATGTACATGCACAGACAGCCAGACACTCATAAAAATTAGCAATGAGTTGAGTGGTTTAGCGGTATTATTGATTATCAGTAAACATTGTTTTAAAGAAAGACTTAAAGAAAGACAGCTGTAAATTGCTTCATGACTTTGACATAAAGTCATTTGGGCAGCTAGTGGTAAGGGCATTCGCCCTGCAATCAGATAGTCCAGGTTCAATTCCCAAGACTGCTAGGCACCGCTGAGGTACCCTGAGCAAGGTACTGTCCCCACACACTGCTCCCCGGGCGCTGTGTTCGTAGCTGCCGCCTGCTTCACTTGGTGGATGTGTTAAATGCAGAGGTTGAATTTTGTGCTGTTCACACTGTGTGCTGTGGTGTATGACCGAATGATCACTTTCACTTTACTTATAATCTTCCTTATATATAGGGGTTGCTTCAATGTGGTGTCTTTGATATACAGGAAAGCTCTGCTTAATCGCTGTACAGCTTTTACAGCTTCAGTCACTCGCTGATTTTTTCTGAGAACCGAACTAATAATTGTTTGCAGAAACTGCAGAACAACAGTCTGCCATGCCCCCTTGTCCTCATTCTGGGTTGTTTATGTTAGCAAGGCAATCAGACCTGCCTGAACAGAATGAGCCTCTTCTGCTCGGCATCTGATTGTCTTGCTCTGCACCTTGCCCAAACATAAACAACGCATCACAAGGATGAGGGGGCGTGGCGGATGAGGCCAGGATGTTACAGCTTTTTTATGGCCATATATAGTTTTTCATGCATTTTAGCGGTAAATTATTAAAAAAAAACCATTTATTGATTTTGTAACATAGATATTAACATAAAATCAGCTACATATTCATATATATGTTTTGGTACTGTCCAGAGAACAGCGTGTCTTGGGATGATGAAATTCTCTCTGTCCAGAATTTCCTCCGCTGAGCCATGTTGACTGTTCTCGTGTTTTTCGTTGTGTTCTTCTTAAAGCCCTGTATTTTTATTACTGTAAATTAAGTTAAACTATTACTGTATTTACCTTGCTTAAACGAAAGAAAACGACAGCGCATACCTAAGAAAATTACAGTACAGTCTATATAGGGCTTGGTATTTTAGGACATTGGTATTTTACATTATAGCACAACAGTTCAGTGTACACTGTACAGTACAAATATATTGTTTTCCTTTACATTTTCATCAAGGATAATATACTAAGCTGAATGTAAAATGAAATAAATATGTATTGGGAGCATATCTGGGGGCATATTTATCTGGGGGCATAAAAAATGTTTTTCACTATACGTGGGTGCTCTTGGAACGTAACTCCCACAATTGTTGGGGTTTTACTGTACATGATGGTTGTTATTGGGGTTTTTGCCACGTGGTCTTCTCCATAAATAATGTGATTAAGTTGTAGTTGTGATGTAGTTGCTTTTATTTCATAAGTAAATATATTTACAGCATTTTCAAAATATACTTAACAACACTGAATATGTATATATTTGTATGTGTTCAGTGTCCCAAATTACTTTTCAAACAACCAAACCTGTTGATGGCCTTTAACTGCTATTCTAATAAAAAATATAAATAGTAAGTAAAAATCAAGCTCTGAAGTTAGTTGTGTACTTGTGTTAACTGTTACAGTGCAAAAGGTGGAGCTTTCTTTTATATAGTGATGAAACCACATTTGTTCCATGTTTGTTCATGTACAGGCAATCAACAGAACAAACATCAATTTAAACAAAGGTTTTCTTTGCACTTTTTATGGTGGTATGGAGTTTGCAACCTGAATGATGTGATTGTTAACAGAAACTGTCAGAATATTCCTTTGTAGTAACCCTATGAAGCAAAGAAAGCCTTAAATAACTGACTATTACTATTGTTTCATATGAAATAACAACAGAGAGTAAAAGTAATTTAAGGATTTCAAATTATGTAAATGTATATAGTTCTGACAGCAGCTATGTTTTGATGGTATGTATGCTTTGGTATACTTGTATGCATTTATGAAATATGATGATGTGAAAGCAGTGGTGCATTAGTGGCTATGCGCTGTCCCAAAATTTTTTTTGCTGATGGCATTTAAAAGTTGGTACGATGCAGGGAAAACTATGTAGAAAAGGGATGAAATTCTTAATAAATTCTAAATAATTGAGTTAAACAAGTGAGAATATATATATATATATCTATATACATATACACATATATATATATATATATATATATATATATATATAGAGAGAGAGAGAGAGAGAGAGAGGAGAGAGAGAGGGAGAGAGAGAGAGGAGAGAAAGAGAGATGATTATGATAGACATATCATGTATCTTTTCTGTGGCTTTAGAAGAAGTCTTGTCTTTTGTTCCGCAGTTTGTTTGTGCCAGTCCCCTAGACATTTATGTGGCACCTAATTTACGGAATCCAAGCTGCAGTAGTAAAATAATAAGTGTGAGGTGAATGAGAATCCCGATGGAATCCAGGAAAGGAATACAGTTCGGCTCAGAATGGAAACATTTTGTAATATTGCAGCCCATTCCAATCACATGCTTTAGGCCCCCTTTCCCATACTGAAATAGACACAACTCAGTTAGAGTGCCATGTGCTAATGCTGCGGTCCAATTCTTCAGGAGGGAATTGAGGTATAAAGCTCAGTACGGTGAAGCCAAATTTTCTTCCATGTAGCAAATGAGGCAAATTCTTTGGAGCGGCACTGGACTCCTTATTGAGAGAGACGGGGGTTTTGATATGGGAATTAAATAGCATATCCCACATGGAGGAAGAACGTGGTATAATATCAAAGCCCTACATGGTCACACGCATGCTTTGTCAATTTTCACCATGTATAAGAGAAATGTGCCTTTCAAAATGGCTATGACAGCTATGGTGAGAAAACACACTCTTAAAAAAGAACTGCCGCTGCCCACAAGTTTTCCCTCCCAGAAGATTTATCCCCTTGTTTTGCTTTGCCACGAATGTACTTGGAAAGTATTCATACAAGTAGTATTTTATTCATCCATTTATACATCTACACAAAGGAGAAGGCATTGCCTCATAGACTGCATTAAATACAGGATGTATTGTCGAATACAAAAGCCATAACACTTTTAGCGTCATAAATATCACTGCACAACATACACAGAAGAACAACAAAACAAAACAGTGATAACTTTTGTGCAAAAGCAGCTGAAGGGGGAAACATAAGTAAACAGTAAACTGGTACAAACTTGAGTACTGTGCACATGCAGCTGGTAGCCTAGTGGTTAGGGCACTTGCCCTGCGACCAGAAAGTCCTAGCTCGATTCCCAAGACCGCTAGGCACCTCTGAGGTACCCTGAGCAAGGTACCGTCCCCACACACTGCTCCCCGGGCGCT
>JBBPDE010000031.1:425408-442484 GCA_037974605.1 Nannopetersius ansorgii | reverse complement strand
ATGCAGAGGAAGAATTTTGTGCTGTTCACACTGTGTGCTGTGGTGTGTTCACGTATGACAAATGGTCACTTTCACATGCCATGGATTAAGCAGGTTTGGGGAAAGTTTGTGGTGTGAGCAAGTTTAAAAGTGGTCTGTAGTACATGCTCATAATAGTGTTTTGATGTCGTTTTTGGCCTCCATGCAGGTAATTCCTCACTGACTCTGCTGAAGATGGAGTTGGAATGCATGTCAAGTAAAATCCTATTCTATACTCATAAATAGTAGGGGTTGCACAGCTATTCTTTTTGATGAAAATGTAGTCAACTAGTCCTGATATAACCAAAGCTGAGCAAAAATCACAAGTGTTCTGGGGGTTAATAGCTTGCCAATAGGTGCAATCAGCAGTTTGTGCAGATTAGATGCAGATTTAGTGCATTTCAGCAAGTTTCAGCCTCAGGCATTCTGTCCACACATACAGTCTAGTGTAAATCGCATGCTAAAATCACCACAGCTTTCAGCATCTTACTTCTCACAGAGAATTGTAAACTGGATCTAGCTATTTGTGCTTGTCTATAAACTGCGAACAAATTATTATTTGTCCGTCTGAATATTAGCAGCCAGCAATTGTCCTGTTGTCCTGTCTGTACATGAATAAGCCTTTCAGTCTGAGATATAGGCCTAGCCACTGAATGTAAAAAAAAACTGTAGAATTATTAGTCAATTTGTTAACTATTCTATGCAACCCCTCCTATATAGTCACAATGTAGTGCTATGTTCATGACTACTACGTTAGAAACTTTTAAAGCTCTTCCAGCTTGTTTCTCATGCTTGTAAGGACTAAGTTTTTCAAGAGGTCTCTGACTTTTAAATGACATCAGCATGGACACACTTAAGTTTTAAGACAGACTTTTGAGCTATTTACTTATGAGATCATCAGTAAATTCAGGGGACAGTTTGGATAATTCTCTAAAAGCTGTAAGCTTTCATGTCATTTTCGAAGCTATATATTAATGGTGAACTGTCACTTTTACAATAAACCAGTGAACTAATAATTCCTGTGAATCCTGTGAACAAGAGTTCTTGAGAAGTGTCCCTTGGGGTCATAAAGGCAGCATAGTAACCAAAGAAGTATCTCAGTATCATATTACTCTTTGCTTTCTTGGTAAGCGTGATGTCATCAATTTACTCCCATATTTAAAGAGAAATTCACTTTTAACGACAGAATGGTTTCAAAATATGTCTGATAAGGCAAATGCTTTGGGAGTTTAAAAGCCAGGCTGTAATGGTTTCATGTGAAACAGGGCTGCTCAAAATTCAATCTTGCCTTTTTTTATTTAAGGTACACACTGACAGGATGCTATACTATGTTCTAAAGTTATAATGTCACAGGTTATATTTCATGAGTGATGTCACGCAAACTGTTTTGAGGCAGACGTCAGTATCAGGATGTAGCATGTGCAATCTGCAGAGAGCAACATCACCAGAAGGGTGCAGTGCAAGCTGCTTCATTCACTCTTCTAAACAGCAATAAGACATCTACGCATATCAGACAGTGCATGCATACTCTTGGTGTTACAGTGCAGTCTTCAGGTGAATGGCAAATTGTTCTGTCTTGTTTAATATACGCAAAATAGCAATTTAAAAAAAAGAAGCATTTGGCTTGCACCGAATTTGATATCTATGTTTCATAGAAACATAAATACTATTTGATCTTAGGTTTACATCATGATAAGCACATGTGGACCAATGTGGAAACTTTAAAACACTTATTTGCAAGGAGCAAAGACAACACAAACCCTTAACACACAAACAAGACCACAAACAAACTACAATACAGTACAGTACATTTTCCAAAAGTTTTTCACAGTTTCAACACCACTTGCTGGACTTACCTCTATTTATAGACATGTGCACAGGTTAAATGCTCACAGACATGCATGTGGCACTGTAAAACTATCAATAGACACACCCCTCCACCCCAGTCATGTGGAGAACATCCTCTAAAATTTGTCAGGATATGCGTGGGAATTCATTCAGCACTCTTCCCGCTTTAGATAAAACCCATCATCACCTACAGACAGGAAACACAGTACCTCCTAATTCAGTTATCTGTCCAGAAAATGTTTTGCCAGTTACATAATTTCTCAGATAAACACAGCCTTTTGGGAAATATATGCTGTTTTGTTGGACCTTCCAACTGCAGTGTCCAGAATGTTCCCTAGGGGAAAACAGTTCAGATTTAGTATGGCATGAAAGATGGTATGAAAAATAAGTAGCCAGAATACTGAGTAGTAAAAGCAGGAATTGTAATACGAGGTGCGGTGTTTTCGATCTGCACTTCAGCTCATTTTATTATGAGGCTAATATGCCAAATATGTGAAAATGTGCCAGTTTGTTTTTAAGGTGTGTGTGTGTGTGTTTATATTAACTCTATCATGCAGGAATTTTGGCTTGAGGACCAAACATGAGCATTTACTGTTCAGATATGTCTTTGCCAGTTGTGTTATTACATCATTGTTTAATGTCCATTAAAAATAACCACCGGTTGATTCAAGATTACATTGAAATCTGACCAAAGCCAAGTTAAGACAATATTAACAAAATGAAAGTAGGTCCAGATCATCTAACAAATATACAAACAGTCTGCTTAGGCAGTGTTTTATCGTGCACTGATATCTGATTTCTCTTATTGGACGCAGGACAGATAAAAATGGATATATGAGCAAAAGCCAAAAAATGGTTATGCTGCATAACAGGTCTAACCAAAGGTACCCAATATTCAATGTCTGACGATGTCTTCGGGCTGCAGATTACAGGCTGTCTGTGACATTTTTCAATAGATTATGACTGTTTCCTCAGTCACTTTTAGTTGCTTGTAATAGTGGGAGGTATGGGGAAAGGTCTGTGATTCACCAGTATAGATATAAGTCCAACGTACAGAGCTGCAATAACAAAAACAGGTCCAATTACACATATTGCATGTGTGTCCACAGTGGAAGGTGTAATGACACAGACATTCTTATGAAGAGGGCTGACATAAATTTGACTTAAACTGGCCCTTAAATATCTGTGAAAGCAGCTGGCCAGTTTCTGGTGGTACAACAGTAGTAATATTTCTTTGCTCGTTTCTGTGGGTGCAGTGGCAAGTGCAAGTGTGATGATCAGTTCAGCTCATCTAAAAAAAAAGTGTCAGAATTCTAAAAATGAAAACATTAAAGACTTGGTATGAAGATTAGCGTGTCTCAGTACATTGCTACACACTAGGTATGGCAAACAAGGTTATCTTGTTTTAGAGAAGTCCCAAGATACAACACTGCAAGCTAGTACATTGCCCAAGGGGAGTTTAAACTTGTATGTAAATAATAAGGCGGTTTGTTATTCAAAACACGTCACACAACAGTAGAACAGTAGCTGTAATACAGTACTCATTACATCAGACTGTATTTCATGAAAAATGTTCCCTCTTAACAAATCTAGATCTGGGAGCTTTTGAACTGCATCAAATGTCTCAAAGAGGAATGAATTCAAAAGAATGTAGGAGAATACCAGCCTTTGGGTAACAAGAATAATATCTGTTTAGGCACATAAAAGCAGATGTATTTTTTTGTTTAATTTGATCCTTCATCAAATTTGCCCACATTTGATATTTTATCAGACACTGGCTTTTTATATTTTTAATATTCTGTTTCAATATTATAAAGATCATTCAGCAATTCCATAGCTTTTTGGAGCTTAGAGTGCAATAAAATGGAAGTGAAAATAAAACCAATGGAAACTTTAGGAAACGTACATTGTGAGGTAGGCACAAAAAGACACAATCACATTCAAGTGACTGAATCTGGTCATGTGTACTCTTCACTTTTCATGCCCTGTCCTACTCCTACTCCACCCATGAACACTTACCAGAATGATGTGAAGCGTTCGTTTTTTTATGCCATATCTCATTCGCCACATCAGTCACAGTGGAATGTTTTGGGTTTTTAAGGTGACTCAAGGAACGCTTGAGAGGTTTTTATTACAGTTCCCATTAGAGTCAGTTCTGTCTACAGAAATGCGCCTCTCCATTTCACAACCCTCAGCTGGGTCGCTGTCCTCAGAGCTGCACTTGCTCCGTCCCTGGTGCTCACTCTGCCAACTGTGTCCACTGTATTTATATCCATTGAATGACTGAAGGTTGGGATAGCGTGCCCTCTTCATGCACAGTATCTCCTTAAAGGCATATCTGAACTCTGGACTTCTGCAGTAGATGAGGGGGTTGAAGGCTGAGTTGGCGTAGCCAATCCAGTTTAAGATTCTGTAGATGATGCTGATGTTGTCCACCTTATGGACACTCACAACCACATTGAGCACAAAAAAGGGAAGCCAACACAGTGTGAAGATGCCCATGATGATACCCAGAGTCTTTAGAGCCTTGTGTTCCTTTAGACAGAACTTGGGTTTTTTGATGACCCGAATCTCGCTGCCTGCTCCAGAGCTTCGGACTTCCTGGAGATCTCCATTGCGGTGAAAACGACCTTCACTCCTGTCAATTTTCTTCAGCTGCTTCCTGGCTTCTTGGAAGACCCGACTGTATACAAATACCATGATCACCAGAGGGATGTAGAAGGAGATGATGGAGGAAATGATTGTATAGGTTTGATTGGGTTGGAACTCACAGCAGTTTGTGTCATTCATGCAGGCCACTGCAGCTTCTTCTTTGGAGATCCACCATTTCAAGTGGATAGGCAGGTAGGAGATGAGCCCACCTATGATCCACACAAGCAGAACCACAATGCGAGCCTTGCACTTGGTTAGCATTGACTGGTAACGGAAAGGTGAAGTGATAGCAAGGTAGCGGTCTAGGGCAATGACACAAAGCGTCTCGATGCTTGCTGTTACACAGAGCACATCAGTGGCCGTCCAGAATTCACACCAGAATCTGCCAAAGTACCAGGTTTCAAGGACAATATAGATGGCACCAAAGGGGACAACCACAAGTCCCATCACAAGGTCAGCACAGGCTAATGACATGATGAAGCAGTTAGTGACATTTTGGAGTCTCTGGAATCGGGCAATGGCTGTAATCACTAGCACGTTGCCCAGAACAATGGCTAAGACCAGCAGAGACATGGCTATTCCGAGCAGGACCATCTGTAGCTCAGTGTAAGTGGAAGGCTGAGAGGTGTTTAGTGCATTAGAAGTGTTCAGAGGAGGGTCCTGTGTGCTTGTTGTGATCTGAGAAAAGAAAAGAAACATGTATTCACGGACAAAACATTTGGAAAGGCAAACAAGACCCTAACAAGTACAGCTACAATGGTTAAACAAAAATAAATAATTCACAAACCTCCATAAATAGATTTCCACGTGTTGGTTTCCTCCCATGCAAACTAAGAAAGTTCCAGCTTCATAAGCTTTTACAAGACATTAGATTCCCTACAAACATCTGTCCCTACAAACTCAATCTCAATCTCTTTCACGACTGGACTCACTCTTGCTCACTCTAATCCCCTCCCTCTCTCACACACAGTCGCTCTGGTCGGCTGTGCTCCATTGAATGTAGCTCTTAAGCCGTTTGTCAGAGCCCTTATAACATTCTGTGATGACATCATAGCTGATCTGTAGCCAATGAGGTGCCTGCACTGGAGTGAGAAGGCTGTTCTGGATTTGAATAGGTTGACTGTACAGCTACAGTAACAGCCAGACAATAAACCTGTTTTGTGCATATTTAGAACAATACAGTACACTTTTTTGCCGTTTTACCAATTAAATTTAACCCCCACATACTATAAAGATTATGTAAAAAACATCTGTTGGAATGCTCCCTTTAACTTACACGCAGCTTCTTGAAACCTTCAAAGGCTTCTTCACCGAATAAAGCATTTTAATCTTTAGAGTAGCAAAAAAAAGGGGGAGGGGGCATTGTTCAGAGAATAAGTGATAAAAGCATATTGAAAGTGTTCAAATTATTTCTTTATCTTAACATTTAACATTAATAAATCAATACTTTTGAGCAACAAATAATCTAGAATTGTATTTTCTCATTCAAGATTGACATTTCCAGTCCTCTCAAGTAAAAAATGTTTTATTGGATTACTTATGCCTATTTCACTGTAATAAGGTGAAAAGTACCTGTTTTTGTTGGTTTACGTATTTACATTATTTAAGCTATCCATTTATCGTAAATACTATGATAAATGAACCAATAGAAACAGTTCACTGCTTTAAAAAAATCTCATTATTTTAACTTAAACTGACAGTTAGGATTTTTTTTCCTTCTTGTAAAATAACTGAAAACAACCATTTTAATACAGAAAAATCTTTCCAAAAACCCATTAAACTTGGCTAACTAAGGTGTTTAAATTCCTGTGAAGAGAAATGCATTAACTGTAATCTATTTTCATAGGCTCTTCTCCAGCCTCTGCTCTACCTCGGCTCTTACCATCACCAAACACACCTGCCCACTCATTCTGGGCATATACACTTCTGCTAGAATGGACAATTTGTGAAGTCTCTGTGTTTTCCTCCTCATTCTCTGTAGTTTGCTTGGATATATCTGGTTTTGACTCTTGCCCTATTATCTGTTTTTAGGGATATGGATCGGCCCTGTTTAGACGCCTGTCTGGGACAGCTGTGTATAAGATTGCTATGCAGCCTCCTTTCAGCCCCACTCTTCTGTTATATAATTGTTATACATTTCAGTGTTTAGACCTATGTGACTTTTTTCAAGGTGTGTAGAAAAGAAAGCCATCATTAAAGCTATAAAAGTGATCCTGTTACTGTTAGTGCTGTTCTCAGAAGTGATGCACAGAAACAGATGGATTGCAACCTGCGACTGTGAGCTACAAAGCACAAATAAATGACAAGTAAGGCTGATTAAAAGGACAGTGAGAATAAACATAAGCTAGTTGCACACAATGCAGTGGCTCCTTTCTGTATACTGATGTGTGCAAAAACGAACACAATTTTGAACAGCAGTTTCAAATCTTTGAGTGCTAGTGTTTGTACAGTATGTTAGTGTTATAAATATCCTACAATAAGAAGATGTTGCAAATTAAGGTTATTTAAGATTTGTAAGAAATATGCAGGCATTCATATGTGCATTCTTGCTGATTTTTTTTCTTCATCGTCATCATTATGTATTATTCGTAATTATGTCTGTTTGTCATTCATTTATTCCTCCAAGAATCTTTTGTCATTTAACCAGTTAAACCTCTTTCCCTTTACAGTATATTTGAAGACATATTTAGCATGGTATGAACATGTTCAGTATTTTAAAGAAGTACACAGAGTTCCATCTAAGAGTACAAATGTCTCAGATTCTAGTGTGTCAATCACCCACAAGACACAGAGTAGCTACACCGTCTAATATGTAAAGGGAAATTGTATTTTTGCTCGAGCCTTGCCCAGGCTAGTAAAATATCATTCAAATGAGTATGCAGGTAAAAGTTAAAGGAATATCTGGCAGCCAAGATTTCTACTGCTCACAGTGGGTACAAGTACTGAGATAGCCTGTCTGCTGTGCTTCGGAAATAAAGCAGCTGAGAGCATGTGATAGTCGTGCTGTGTGTGTGCGCTTTGGTCAGAGTTGCTCCTGCTGTTATCAAACTTGGCTCCTCTCCCTGAAGATCAAACCAGCACAGCGCTGACAAACGGCCTTCATCAGCTAAAGCATGTGGGTTATCACAGACCTCATTACTGTCCCACACATGTGGACAGGACCATAAGAAAAGTGTGTTTATGGGCCTCTTATCTCCACAATGTTCCAGCCTAAAATACATTCTAACACCCCAATTGGCTTGACCATAGAGCTGCCACTAAAGACAGAGGGGAACATGGAAAAAAGGCAGAGATATATCAAGAAAGCTCTGAGATTACATGTTGTGTGTGCAATCAGCTCGGTAGTTGGCTTGGCATCAGGGGCCTGCGTGCTTCACTGCAAGTGTTCTGCTCTTCAGTTTAGCCCTCCAAGGAATGGAAAGATGAGAACAGGACAAAGGCTGCGACACACCACATCTCTGCACAGCATGTGAGACACTGATACCTGATACCTTTCTCTCATTTTCTTTAATGTGGACACACTCCAGGACAGACCAGTTCACACTACTGGTGTTATGGGTTTTGTTGTTTTTCTCCACAAAAGTATAAAATGTACCATACCATGTACAATAAATATAAAAATACAATACAATAGATATAAAATATACAATAAATAAAATAAAATATGTTTGATCTGCTTCTGGCAGGTTTTTTGTTCAGTCAAATCTTTTTCCTCTTAGATGGACGAATGAATGATTTAGACTCACCTTAAATTCACAGTATTGTCATCTGTGTGTCCAGTTATACTGAGCCATCTCAATGGTTTCCCTTTTCTCCTCTGTGAACAGTCTGCAGTTGGACTGCAGTGCCCGTATTTTACCAGAGGCTAATAGGCCAACATCTGCAAATAGATTTACTTCTTTTTCTGACATGCATTCTGATATGTTTTTAGAGGGGGAAGGAAAGACAGACATCCATACATGCAACTCAAACTTAATGTAACAGCTAATAGTGTGAACCAAAAACAGGAAGAAGAAAAAGTAAAATAAAGAAAAAACGAAATAACTCAAACCCCCCTGGCAGCGCCCATTGTCCCTTGTGCTGGACACATGGTCCCCGGGTGATACGCTTTCCTTCTACACCGATCTCATCGTACTCCCACTGGCTCCTTACATAAATAGAAAAATATCTCTAACTTGTCATTAATTATGTCCATATGCTACTGTGAGATATAGAGACAATAAATCGTAGTCACTCAAAGTCATTAATATTTATATGTATATATGTTTCAAGGATGCTAGCTCTACCACTGCCACACCTCCCACCGCTTTCTACCTGTAGATTGCGTCCCCCAGAGCTTCAACTCCACCCCTCAGTCACCCCCCAACACATCACCATGATCAACCTATATATATTACCATGATCAACCACGCCCCCTATTCATGGGGGCACACTCCTCAGACATCCAATAGATGTCCACCCCTTGACACGCCCCCAGTCACATGCCAGGAAAATCTCTGCTATTTCAGCTGGAAGTCACATTCAGTCTTTGTTCATTCATGAACTCCCTCAGGATACGACTGGTTTAACCCTTTGTTTATCTTCCTGTGGATTACTTGTGTTTTTGGACTTGGCTTTGTGTTCTCGACTACAGTCTTGGATTAACCTCTTGCACTGTTTGGATTGCTTAGTATGAACATTGCTGGACTCTAATTACGAACTTGCTTTCTGTCTTGTGGACTGGGTTGTGGACTCCTGTGTACTGACCCTGCCTTCCTTCGAATATTCGCTGCCTTGTGAACTTGCTGGACCTATTGTATTCAATGTATCTTCTGCAAGTATACTGTACATCGCCTCACCTCAAGATAGCATGAGTGAACCAACAACAAATGTCACAGCAGCAGTGGAGGAAATGAAGAGTATGTTCCAACAAATGATGTTTACAATGCAAAACCAACAGACAGAAATACAACACCTAAGGCAAAGAGTGGAACAGCTATCTCAAGAACTTACTAGCCTTGCTCCTCCACTGATAGTCACTCTGGACCCCGATACCAGTCAGGGATTCCCCACCCAATGTGCCTTGGTCCTCAAACTCAGTTAAATATTTTATACAACAATCTATGTCATAAAATTGATACGTCAATTATAAGAAATAATATGGTTGTGCTTTGTTTTACCTCAGGTAGTTGTGTCTCAACTTTTAAAGTCTGTAATTACACTATTACCTTGGCTCTAGGCTAGTCACAGGTACTGCTGCAGGGGACACCACAAAGCTGTTTTCCTATGAGCCTTGTAGATATGCATTCAAATTGGACTGTTTATTTAAAAAATATCCTACGAACCTCCATCACTTTATGCGAACTCATTTCACAGCAACACAGAAAGACTCATTCTTAGCTTCAGTTCTAGCTTGGGCTCGGATCTGATTAAAGCATGTCTCAAAGGCCTTGTTTACACTGCAGGTCGTGATGCTCAATTCTGATTTGTTGGCTATATCCGATTTTTTTGTGACCCATATCCGATTCGCTTGTTTACACTTGTTATAGCAAAGAGGGGTTATTACACCACACAATAGCTGAGATGGACGAACTTGAAATATATTTAATGCTGGCTCTGCGATATCTGCAAAATTCGCCAAATAACAGCATGATTTTGAGGCAGAGAAGAAGGAAAAGGGCGATTATTGCAGCCTGCGCATACGCTTCAGTTATTATGGCCTTGACCATTCAGAGGAACGTCTGGGCGCGTGAGCGATTTCAGGATTGGTGGGAGAATATTGTGACGGGTTTAGCGAGGAGCAGTGGGTACAAAATTTTGAAACCTGAAACCGATCTCAAAATATCCGAATGCATGCGCTTTTTTCCTGTTTACACTGTCATGGAACAGATCCGATCTGTGTCACATATGAGCAAAAAATTGAAATTGGGTCATTTTTAACTGACAGTATAAACAAGGCTGAAGTATACTGTCACACACTGCTTTCAAGATCGAAGAGTATTAACTTTATTTCCCCCATAAAAAATGATGGAAGAGGTAATTGCTCTTTCAAGCAAATGTTTGATTATTTTGCTTGTTTTTTGTGCATTAGTCTTATAAGAGATGCTAAGAGCCCCGATTCAGTATAGGGCTGTGAGAGGTATGCATCTTAAAATGTATAGGCAGATTTTAAACCATCGCACAGTGTAAGATAGGGACAGGCCTAGACACTGTAAGCAAATGCAAAAAGGGTGGGTTATGTATTTGCCCTAGTTTCTTCAGCTGTCACTAAAAGATCTGTGCATGCTCTCTCTATCTGCGGAAGCTACAGACAGATGGTCAAACCATTTCCCCAAGGTTTCTGTGAGGATACTTTGGAAATTTCCGCTTGTAATGTATGCTCTGGAGTCAGAATCATATACTGTTGATTGTAGTTACAGTTTCTTGTACCTTAATTGATGGAATAACCGTATTGTTTAAATCTATTTATTCACTCTACATTTGAAAGTTATTCCTTCTGCAGATTTTTAAAAAACGTTTAATAGTTTGTGACTGGCTCCAAGTGCCTCATATCGATTGGGTGTTCCTACTCAAAGGATTTAGTTTGAGTCAATTTTTGGGGTATATTTTAACTGACTGATGAAAATGAAATATACCCAGTTTTCTCTCCAGTTTAGTAACTCCTGATTCCCACCTGCCAGCTAGCTCTCTATCCATCATGTAATGCTTACAAGATTTGACGGTGAAAGCAAGCAAATGTTTCTGCTGAGACCCATGAAGGCACCACGTCTTTTCAAAACTGCCAATAATGTCATTGGGCATCTCAGACTCTAAACATGTGCCAATGAATGGTAATAAAGGAGCTCACTTTCACTATGAGCACCTTTGCTTTGTGGTGAATTTGAATTTGCTTAGTGTGAATAAAAAATACTCCCCACATTTGCATTGATGAAAATGGGCTTCATCAGAGCAAGAGCGAATAATGGTATGCATATTGCATGCTGCTGTTCTCCCTCCTTGATTTTCATTATTCATTTCTTCATTCATGGCTCTTGAGAGCTGTATCTCAGATGAGCATCTCCCCATAGGGACGGATTTAGCAGCAGAACTCTTCATTGTCCGGATTTAAGGTCATACACTCAGTCCACAAGTGTAATATGTTGAGAGAATCATAAAATGGAGAAAGACTGAGTATGACAGGAGAACTAA
Source organism: Nannopetersius ansorgii (assembly GCA_037974605.1). Lineage (NCBI taxonomy): Eukaryota > Metazoa > Chordata > Actinopteri > Characiformes > Alestidae > Nannopetersius > Nannopetersius ansorgii. The sequence continues at coordinate 430,799 of JBBPDE010000031.1, read as the reverse complement.
ACTGTGAGCAAAAAAGCGTCACAGCTGTTAGGTTTTCTGTTTTCAATAAATCAATTCAAATGGTTGTTGTGTTCTTTATCCTGTTTTGTTGAGTAGGAGATCTTTCTTCTCCTAGACTTTCCTGCTTCCTAGACAACTCCTCCCTCTCTCGGCCACAATGCCTGGCCATACGCTGTCCAGATGATTGCTTGGATTCTGAATCCTTCATCACCCTTTGGCTTTAGCACACTTCAGCACTCAAAGGCTGTTGTGGGCTCCTTTCCAACACTTAGAAATATGTGGGAGCCATTAAACACAGTTCCTCTCCAGTGAGGTTGAAAAGTGAGAGGAAAGCCTGCATGTTCAAAAGATCTTCGGAACACCTTTATATTATTAATTTAAGGAAGCAGAGACTAATGTTTTGCCATTTATGCAATTCCACATAATTGGCATTGTAAGGAAAACAATTCTCACAGTATAATTCTATTTTACAATTCATATAATTCAGTCTTACAGTTATATATAGTTAGGTAGTCAGAAGTGGAGGGTTGTTTTTTTTAGCAAAGGGGCAGTGCCATTATGTAAGGTTCAAGGGGGCTTATAGCTGTGAAGATATAAGTAATCTTTACCAAAAGATTACCAAACATTGCCTGGTTTCCCTCTTTAGATGTTGTGCCCCTGAATCTGGCTAAAGTTAGGTTGGGGAAAAAAAAGAAACATAAAAAACAATGTCTATAAAAAAGTTACTTTTAGCAGAAAATTAAATATTAGTCATGCTTTATGAATACTGAATAAAAAATCACAGATAAACAATTGCATCACCAATAAATACACTTTTTTTAAAATATGTTACTGCTGCCAAGTAACACTGGGCCACTGGACCACTGAAAGAGGACAAAAACATTCAACAATCTCAATTCTACCTATCAAAAAATGAAACCTGACTCGGAGAGCTTTGCACAAGAATTCCAATGTGCATGGACTGCTGGTCTCATGCACAAATGGCAAATAAAAATCTTCAACCTTGAATCTTTTATATTCCAGTCATTTTGTGAACTTTGTGTCATAACATAAGGAATGTATCATAATATGGCAGTGTTTAATAAAAAAACGTCTGCTTTACGAATAGACAAAAATCTTGTCCACCCAATGAAAATAAAGTTAGCCAAAGGGACCCAAGAGATTTGGTGCCATTTCACAAGGTCTGTATGTTTTGCCAGTCATCCCTTACACTTGGCTCAGTCAAGTGATAAAGTACAGATGTGTCTTGTAGAGAGCTTTAGGAGAACCATGTAATTTCAGGAGCCACAGGTCAAGGGCCTATTATTTCCACATGATTCAGGGCTGTTATGTTGGTCTTTTCATCTCAACCTATTGCATTAGCGGTCTCCCCAGACTCTATTAACTGAACATATTCAGAGAAGAACACAAGCAGCTTAACTTAAGTCTAAATCTCAAGGTGCCACCAGAGACTGAGTTGTATTCTGATGGCTAAGCAGACGGAGGGAAGATTATGACGAATGCTATCAGATCTAAGACATATTCTACTATTCCTGTTCTTTACAGTACATTTTCTGCGGGAAAATGGGTTGTGTCTATGTACTGCCTTCAAATGATTTGTCATGCAAGTTCTGTCAAACTTTAAATGGACGATTAAAATAATTTTCACAGTTGTGACCTGGGGGATGACACAGTTGCACACATTATCTGTTGATTACTCTAACTATCAACAGAACAGCTAATGGCTGTTTCTTTCATATTGCTTGACTGTATCTAACACTAGTGTCACATTCCTCCACATCTCCCGAATGCACACTCGCAGACACCAATGTTCATAATTCTTTTATTTATCTTCAAACCAAAAGGCACGATGGGCAAAAACCAAAATACTCAAGACTATAACAGAAGAGAATGGAGAATACACAAACTGAACACAGCATAACGGTTGACCAAGAACTAATGTGCAGACACACAAACTTAAAAACAAAACTCCATAACCCAATCAAACTAAACCATTATCTTCTGATGACCCCGGCCAGCTGAAACACATAATAAACAAACCCATGGCAGGTGGGGCTCAGGATGTCATAATAAAAGTTCCAAAACCCAAAATCAAAAGAACTGACCTAGGATGGCTTCTAGCGGCCACTGACGGGACGTTACAGCTAGACCACAGTGAAATGCCAGTGTTGTTTTGCACTAGTCACACTAGTAACACTTATATTTTCACTAACTTATCCAAAGCTATTGGAAATCTTGAGACCACTGGTGTATAGTTGGTATTATGGGGCTGTCCAAGGAATAAAATTCATGTATCAGTGTTACTAATACATCAACAAACCAGGATGCAAGTGCAACTACGTAGTTTGTTTGTGAAATTACATTAAACTTTTCTTCATGTGAGATATCAGTTGGAGACAGACCTTTTGGGGATTGGTTGCTGGACATGAATCATTTAATGACAATGAACACAACTGGTTCCATGGAATCAGATAAAATACTCTGCATTCTGCAAACATGAGTGTGTAGAAACTGGCTTTGGTTTCATTTTCCATTATAGTCTGAAGACATCAGATTAAATTTAGCTAACTGTTCTGTAATAAAGAGTTACTTTGTATTAATGGAGAACCTCAGTTTAGAATTCAGCGCAATGAAATATTAGCACGAGACTCGTGGCAAAATGAGTTCAGAGTATGCTTAGCCATATAAAGGTGCTTTCATCAGGTCAGAAATTCTAACTGAAGTAGTAAGAAGTTGAAGGGATTTGGCAGGCAAGAGAACATACAAAACAAAGTGATTAACATTGGTTTCCTAGTTGTTTTTTTCAGCTCTTGGATCAGTTTTTATCGGGCTCATTTTTTGGATGGTTTCAGGGAGGGCAGACTTCAATGGGGACATAAGCACTCCTTCTCACACAACTGCATGAGAGCTCGTCTGACGATTTTATCACGCTGGAATGTCAGATAGCCGTCCGAGCTGAGACTGGTGTATTATTTTTATGGCTCCTTTGTGAGCCTGAGGTCCACTGTGGCATGATGTTAGTTTAGGCTCAGGTCCAGTGCCACACAAGCAGAGAGAAAGAAAGAGACATTAAGTATTATGCTGTCTTTTAAATTATTTGAAAAATAAGAAAGTAGATAGATGTTCAGAAGTATGCTATGGGGGCTATAACAAGTATTCTGGCATCATTACTGTAAATCAGCCAAGTTGGGAGTGTCTTCTAGGTGCTGCTGGATCAATCAACACAGCTTCCTTCAGTTCAATACAATAGGAGGATGTGCAATGAAGTGTTGGTAAGCACAGGCTTAATGTATATGTCATATTAAGGTATTGCTTTTGTCTTATTCATACAGGACAGACACAGCTGATCCAAAAGTACAGTTTATTTCCAGTTTACTATTATGCAGTATGTTTTGTACATCCTATTCCCATACTGAGTCTTAAATACTACCTTTATAACTGATTACATATTAATTAAAATACTGGGTCCTGCACTTGCATAATGTATAATATGTTGAACAAACATCCATTTGTGCACATTCAACAACATGTGCATAGCTGGACATTAGGTATAGAAGCCTGAATTTCATAAGTTGCACAGTATAGAGAGCAGTATAGAGAGCAGTATAGAGAGGTGGATTTAATGCTACTTGAGTCAGTTAATGTCATTCTTTACTCTTTATATTTTTATTTTATGTGAATGATATAGGAAATACTTGTGATGTTAATAGAGGAACTATTACACCTCTAAACCTCTGATCTTCTGTTAGCTGTTAGCTTTTTCTTATTTGTGTTTAAGAAATGTTCAGATTTGTGTTTCATTTAAAATTGTACCTATTTTTTATAATGCTTGCACAATCATAAAAGGCACGGTTAAGGATACATTTCACTGCATGACTTGCATAACTAAAGAATCTTGAGTATGTTGAATCTTGAATCAGTTTAAACAAAAATGGGTTCTTAATTCATCCAACAGTATACTCAGTGTTACCATGCAAGCAGTATGCATTAAAAAAAATCCATTATTAGCACTTTGATAAATGGTTTTAGCAATTTGATAAATGCAGAATTTAATTGTTGTGTGGTTGTCATGTGCATGCATCAAGTATTTTGCAATGTGGCTCAGCCAATCAATCTTTAGACTTTTATAATGCATATTAGATAACTGAAAGTCAAAGGCTTTAGTTGGACGTTCATGTTCTTCTGTAATCCCCTTTCCTATTATGCATTGAAACATAATTCATGCTAATGTCCCAATATCTTACACCTGAAAGAAAACTTTTCATAAAGCATACAACTGAAAAAGCATTCCAATGGAGCATCAGTTTTGGAAATAAGAAAAGAATGTGAAACAGGTTTAACAGTGAATGCAGAAACATTGACCAACAGCAGGTCCTGAGGGGTACATCACTTTGCACATGCTCCAGGCAAATCAGTGAAATGACCACCTGATCCTGCTTGATAAATTGTATTTTTTCAAACTTTACATCATCTGTCATTGGCCTCCTTCAGCTTGGTCCACTGATATGTATAGGGCAATGGCAAGAATCGTTTTACTGTGGGGCCACAATGCTGAGTGCAAGGAGGGTAGAAGAGGTTCAAGAAAAAGAAAGCAGTTCTTAATGAGGCTGGAGCTCAGCACATGGGGACATCCTGGTAAGCTTAGTCTCCAAAGAACATAATGTAATTATGTATTGCGTTACTTAAATGCGCTCATGGTAAAAGGTACTGCATGAGGACGGAATGCACACCTGAAAAAATATCGGCAGCAACAGCAAATTACCTATTTTCCAGATATGTTCTGTGGTCTTGATGTTAAGCAGTTTAGGACACTTAGTACTTCTTACAGAATGTTTTGTCAGCCTCAGCCTCAGCATGCCCTGTCTATAAGTCTAGGTTACTGCACTTCTTCGTATTGAAGAGATATAACAATGGTCAGAAAATTAACAGTACTGTCTCTCGCAGTGACCTTAGGTTCAAAGTTTTGGGATCCAAATATTTTCTACATCTATGTGTATCAGGAAGAATTTTTGATACGTACTCAATCACTAAGGGCTACTAGAGGTGGAAGTGTACTTTTTCTGCTATAATCACCCTTAACGGTACTTCTTCTTTGTCTCCAGCTGCTTTTACTGTAAGTCAGATTTGTACAGAGATAGATGAAGTGTGAATATGGTCTAAAGCTCATGATCTGTTTTTATTGTTGCTTTTTACATACAATTTTCTTATAATTGACCTTTTGCTTTAACCGTCCTATTCTCCTCAAATTTACTAACACTTTTCACCCTCAGGGGTCAATTTGACCCCAGAGATATTTGCCTCCAGAAAATGATTAACTGAAAATTGTTGCCTGAGTTTTTATGTCAGACACTTTGTTTATTTGTTAAATACATAAATAAGCCCTTGATAGTG
>JBBPDE010000031.1:406329-425308 GCA_037974605.1 Nannopetersius ansorgii | reverse complement strand
TCTATCTATCTATCTATCTAGGGGAGGGTGGGGCCAGAGGGGGCGGGGTCAGAGGGGGCGGGGCCGGGGGCGGGGTTAGATAATCTGCCGGGCCGTGCAGCCCCAAAGCCTGACATGACCGGTCCCCAGGACAAATAAGTTTGAGAAACGCTGGTGTAATGCATAAACCTGAGTAGCAGGGCTGGTACACGCACTTTGATCTGAGAACACTCTCGGCCTAGAGTAGAGATTCCCACCTAGAATCCGTGTTCTCACACACACAAATCAAATACACCCAGAGTACTCACAGTTCTGGAGAAATGAACTGCATGGGGCAAGGGACTGAGTGGGCACCATCACTTTGACCTGGGCTTTTATACCATGTGATGCGCATCATTTCCGAGTCCCTTTGCGCATCAGCTGATTGGTGTGCATGACACACTCTAATTCATTTGACTAATCATAAGCTCATATGGGCAGTTGGTAACCTAGTGGTTAGGGAAAGTCCAGGTTCGATTCCCAAGACCGCTAGGCACCGCTGAGGTACCCTGAGCGAGGTACCGTCCCCACGCACTGCTCCCCGGGCGCTGTGTTCCTGGCTGCCCCCTGCTTTACTTGGTGAATGGGTTAAATGCAGAGGTTGAATTTCAGGCTGTTCACACTGTGTGCTGTGGTGTGTTCACATTTGACAGAATGGTCACTTTCATATGAATGTGTGAAGTTGAATAGAAATGTTCCCTTAGTGAATGGAATTTAATTTTTCCAATGGTGCTGTAGCATCATGCTGAATGGGCTGGATTGCCCCTTGCCCCTCTCTGACAGCCTGCTTCACTGAGTTTCTCTTTCAGCATGCTTGCACGTATTCCTTAGTAAGCTGTAGCACTTTTCTGTTCAGATGTCCTCCCTGTCTTGACAGATGTACACAGAGAGGAAGAGAAAGTTACCCTGTGAGACCTTTCACCTCTGCTCTTGTGTCTTTACACACAGTTGTGAGAGGGGGCTGTTCCTGTTTCCCCCTTTTGAGATTTAGATTTTAAATCCAAACCCATCTGTACCCTGTCAAAATTCTGCCCGAACCACCAATATGCCATGTTGTACTAAGTAATTTCCTAATTTACCATTTTAGTTCATGGTATAATAAATTTATATTCATCACCAGTGGAAAGTCTCTAGGCTGCCACAAACCTGCAATGCATGTTAAGGATAAGTGGTTCATATACTGAATGTATAGATGACATAACTCCGACTGCTTGCAGGCTAGTTGCTTGTGTACTCTAGTAGAGTTAAATGTCTGCAAAAGTAGCCAATAAGAGTAACTCAGATTGTTTGATATACAGTTTTGTTTCTTAGCTAGTCAGATAAAGCAGTGCTGTTGCATGATGCATCGTATAGATGAGCAAGGACTGGAGGTGGCATATAAGTATCGAAAAGTTGTTATTGTAGTTTACTTCTTAACCATTGTAGCCCAGTTTTACATATTTAAAATACCTTTAAAATCATTAGTGTAGGGAGGAACAGGCGCATGCATTTAAAAAAAGTAAAGCGGGGTAGAGCAAAACCTGTTCAATTTGGGAGATGGACTGTAACAAACTCTCTCTCTCTTTCTCTCTCTCTGTCTCACAGGCTACATCCTGAGTCTGGTTCTGCTGACCCTGCCTCGGCAGCGACTGGTACAGCTTTACCTGTATGTCCTCACCGCTCTGCTTCTCTTTGCTGGCCACCAGATCTCCAGGTGAGCCTCCAGGACATGCCTATACAATTACTCAACATAATGGCAGTCATTAACACTTTCATACTAATAGTATGGGCCCACGGTTCTGAGCACAGAGACCATGCAATTACAATTTTTAGCTGGGAGACAGCCGATGCTGAAGTAACTGTGGTTTGCATCATGTTAAGTTTTATGCTGCTGAAGGACACGTGGAAGTGAATAATAAAGAAAAGATTATACTAGCGGTATCCTTTTCAGCACATTGTGTGCTTTTCTTGGCCAAACAAACCATAACAAGTAGTTATTAAGTCTTACAAGCAGATAATGAATGTGTGGTGCATGGTGTCCCCAGAGCTAGGTTTGAGAACTGCAGTTATTTTCATTTTTTTTCCTTTCTATGCACTTGTGGAATTGACTTTATAGTAGAAAACTCTACCCCAAGGCCAAATGCTTCTATGACACATCTATGTCAAAATGAAGCTCTGCAATCAAAACCTTCCTCTACTTGTTTCTTACTTCCACTCTCACTGCAGGAGTTCTAGGTGTTAGGTCGATTTGTGGTGTTAAGACTCCTTGTGGTGTTAAAACTAGCGTTCAGTTGGCGTAAAAAAAAATGCTATTTCATATTTGTGTCATGTTGCTAATTTCAGGTATGTTTTGCATTTCAGATAGCAGTGATTTTCCAAAGAGATTTCATTCTTTTCCCAGAGAATTAATTCTGGGGAGAAGGATCTTAAATAAGAAACATTGTGTGGTGTTTGCAGAATTGCACAGTGTGATCAAAACTGTTAGTAGTTGTGGTTTCATTTGTTTAAGGCATGTTCTTGTCTAACCTTTCACTTTCAGAGCATAAGCAATCAGCAAAAACTTTTAAAAAAAAATGTGACCCAATTCCGATTTTTTGCTCATATGTGACACAGATCGGATCTGTTCCATGACCGTGTAAACAGGAAAAAAACGCATGCATTTGGATATTTTGAGATCGGTTTCAGGCCTCGTTCATATGTGGAAATAATAATCGGATATAAATCAGATATGTGCCGATGCGACGGTCATGTAAACAGGCAAATCGGATTTTCCTAGGCATTGCGTTCTGTTCGTCATTAGTATTAGGTCACTGACTTTCAGGCACATTGATGCGCTGCTGATCCCAAACAGATGCGCCACCAGAGAGCAAACCTGACGCGCATCTGCAAAGGGATGGCCGGCGAAATGTTGTCGTTGTAAGGGAGGAATATTGACAAACATTGACGAGGCAAATCAGAAGCTGGCTTGCTCATTCTAAAATTTCGGACACACTGCTCATCGCTGAAGCCCGCCACAATATTCTCCAGGGTGTCCGCGGGGTTTTAAAAAGTATTAAAAAGTGATGAATCAAAATGGCCAAATTTAAGGTCATTAAAAGTGTTACATTTGGTTTGGAGCTAACGCACTTCAGTCGCATGTGCAATCCACTAAACATAAAAATGGAATGTGCGGTCAGCGAGAGCAGTTAACTCCACTCTCAACTTTCTGTACTGCTGCGCCAGTTTGTTGGAACTATGTCTTCGTTGCACATTTTATGTCGTTTTATTTTTACTCACGAAGTGAAATAAATTTGCAATATGTGGTCAACATCAGTGAGTCTGTAAATCTATTCTGTTGTACAGTGTTATATGTCAAAATCTGGGTAAACGTTTGAAAGGTCTGTGATTAACACTTGCAACTCTGTGTCGTGATGGTTTTAAAGAAATTCCAAAGGTAGTAAAAAAAAGGTATTAAATTTAACTTAAGGATTGCTGTATATACCCTGTTCTCCCACCAATTGCAGATATCGCAGAGCCAGCATTAAGCATATTTCACGTTCGTACATCTTGGCTACTGGGTGGTGTAACAACCCCACTTTGCTATAGCAAGTGTAAACAAACGAAATCGGATATTGGTCACAATTTAAAAAACATATGCTCAAAAAAATCGGATAGAGGCAACAAATCAGAATTGAGCATCAAAACCTGCTGTGTAAACTAGGCCTAAGACTCAGGAAGTTAACAGCAACAGGGAGAGAAGTATTTCATTTTTTACAGGTGGCTGTTTTGTGTCAGATTAAGAGAGAGCTTTTAGCGCATGTCTCCCTCTAATGTGTCTGTCGCTAGAGGCGGCCGCTGCTCAAATTAAGATCAGCCAAATTTATCAAAGCCATTACAGTTGCCTCGTAACTTATACTTTTTCTGTATACTGTAGTCCATTCTACAGTGCACGCAAACACACACTACATTCTACTAGTGTGTGTCTTTGCATGCATTGATGAATGTGTGTGAACAGTGTTTTAGGACAACACTAGACATTTATCACAGGATTTGCACAATAGTGTTGGCAATTTGTCAGATTTAAAGAAATGAGAAATTCAAATTTGCATAAATGTGAAAAAATGTGCTACCTTAAACTAACTCTAACTTGAACTGAATTTTATTTGTATTTTTAAAGCATATAGACTGTAGCGTCTAGTAAAATCTGTTTGAGACCAAGCAACTGTGTATTGATTAAGCATGCAGTCTGGTAGCTAGAGGTAGCTAGTGGTAGCTATAAGTTTCTTGTAATTTTTAGTTATATTAGCCTTTTAGATCCACCATTTTTCATAAAACTGACGTTTTAAAGTTAGTTTGAAACATATTTTCTTCCTGAACTGTTGCACTCTTGTGACCTCAAAGGACAGTTTTGAATTCAGATCTTCATCTCCTTTGGTTTCTTGTAGAACCCCGAATTGTAGCATTTTGCCTGACACTTGCACTGCAGTCAGACTGAAAGCTGAAGTGAGGCTCAGCTGACACTTGTATAAGAGAAGCTTGTGTTCTCCAAGGAATGCAGTCAGCACAAATCCCTTCCGCTAGTCAGATGACAACAAGGCCAGTGATGATCCCTGTCTCTTCTTCCCTGCCTGACTCTAGATAGGCGGTGAAACTGTCAGATAGGTGTTCATTATCGTGCTGTTTCTGCCAGCACTCACACCATATCTTCTTGTTTTCAGGGATTATGTGCGCAGTGAATTGGAGTCTGGCTACGAGGGACCGCTCTACCTGGAGCCTCTGTCAATGAACCGCTTCACTACAGCACTCATATGTAAGCCTTGCTTGTGTCCCGCTCTGTCACAATAAAGTCTCATACATGAACCACTATATCTCTTATTGACTCTTTGGCCAGTTGTTAGCAGCACCCAGGGTTATGTGTTCCATACACCAACCGTTCTGATGGGAAACACACTACCCTTATACGTCACACAAAAACATATAAGAGCAGTGGTTGGTTAATCTTTTGCGGATATATGTTCAGTTCATCTGTCAGATGGCCCTTTCCCATACAAGTAGGTAGTTCTCTCCACATAAAGTGATAAAACAGACTCTGATAACGTTATTAATTTTGTTCATGCAGTTTTTAAAGGACAAGCTTAAAGGAAGCAAATTGTTGAACGGCACTCGAGCTCACATGCTAAAACGTGACTCACCGTCACCTTCTAAAGTGTTTATGGCATCTGTTTGTTGTTCCTCAGTGTCGTATTAAAAATGTATCTAATAGTTTTTCACACTCTGTTTGTATTAACTCAAAGAGAGTTAATGATGAATTCAAAGAGCCTTAATCACGCTCTGTCTGCCACGTAAGAATGCGCTCGCTGTCAGGAGACATCCTTGCTTCTTCAAAATTTTAAATGTGAAGCGTAACAGAAAAATAACAACATAATGCTTAAATACAGTGTCACAGCACACAGTATGCATCACAATATTAAGATGTCTTGAGGTTTGCAAATGTTTTCGTACATTTTTGTCTGAATTATTACAATTAAAAATGGTAAAAACTAAGACTGTCACTAGGTGAGTTCGGGATTTAGTAGCGGGTATGGACAGGACAATGAGTGACGAAGCTACTTTGCAAATACATTTTAAATAAGTTCAAATAACAGAAAAGTTGCCAGTCTAGGTCATTAAATATTTTTTGGGTCATTTAAAACCCTGTTCTGTGTGGCAGTGCTAGATTATAAATAAAAAATTAAAAATAAGTGGTAAAAACAATATTAAAAGACACAATGAGCAATATACTGAGCAAATATAATACACAATAATATACAATCTACAATATGAATACGTAATAAATATAAGTCCATATTACGTGTTCATACTGTACATTGTATATTATTTGTATATTATATTTGCTCAGTATATTGCTCATTGTGTCTTTTTATATTGTTTTTTATACTGCTGTGAGAGACACCATCTACTGGAATCAAATTCCTTGTATGTGTTCGCTCACATACTTTGCCAATAAACACGATTCTGATTCTGAAAATGAATGAATCTGCTTAATATGAATGATTGAGTCTGCTTAACACTTTGGAATTGCTAGTCCTGTTATCTGCACATCATGAGTGTTTTGCAGTCCGAACATTCCCAATAAGGGTGAGCTATTATAATTTTGTGTTCATCACTGAAACTGAACTGATTACTCTGTTTGTAATGTGTATGAAGCAGTTTGTAATGTGTAATTAATCAGTGCCCATAATATGTGTGGGCACTGATTAATTATAAAAAATAGTCATTAGATTACTTGATTAGTACATGATAGTGACAGCCCTAGTAAAAACAAAACTAAAATACAACAATGGCATAATGGCCTAACAAGTAGTCAGCTTCTAGTAATAACTGAAAATTGAGGTCATTTATGAGCATGTAGCAGTATTATATAGTTTTTGGCCATCCTCATTTATGGTGCTGCATGAGGTACAGCTCTGCTGGATGTGTGCAAGCTGCAGCCAGTAATAAAGATCTGGACGGTAAGCTTGTATCTGTGGTCTCTGTGCCAACTTTGGCTCATGCACCCAAAACCACAGCGTGTGCAGAACGTTTCACATGAAGCTTTCATATCCCCTTCTTTCAGCACTTCCACTCACCCTGACTTAGTATTTGCTTGTTGGGGTTTACAGGCTGAATTCTCAGCCTGTAAGGGTTCAGCTGCTAAGGGGTCACCAGTCTTGTCTGTCCTATGATGTTTAGGTCTTAATTAGCTTGGCCCACATGAGCAAATGCATTAATTAATGGCTTGTGCAGTATAGCAGGAAATTGCATTTTTAGTAATGTACTTACATTGTGGAGATATGCTTTATACAAAGACATTTATTTTCTTATATATTTCTTTATCCATTTGATTAGTGATTTGATTATGATCATGTAATTGTATTACATGTATATTAAAGTACTAATCTGATGATTTATCAGTCCCCATCTTCCCTTTCTTCTGTGTGTGTGTAGGCCAGCTGGTGGTGTGCACTCTGTGCTCCTGTGTCATGCAGACCAAGCGGATTTGGCTCTTCTCGGCTCATTTGCTCCCTCTGGTGGCCAGGCTGTGCCTTGTCCCTCTGGAGACCATTGTGTTTGTGAACCGCTTTGCCATGATCTTCACTGGACTGGAGGTCATCTACTTTCTGGCCTCCAACCTGTTGGTGCCCATCAACCTAGCCAAGACTGCATACAGGGAGCTTGCACAGGTCAGTCAGCACATGTGCCAATACAGTTATGTTCAAGCTGAGATGCCAGAGCATTAAATGATCCACAGAGACCACCTTTCATGTTTGCTTATAAGACTTAAGAAAGAACTTTATTTATCCCGAGGGAAATTCTTTTGTCATCAACATGCTCAGTGCAACAAGAGGAATCAAGATATACAATATGAATTAAAAAGGTGGTCTCTGTGAAATCAAGGTGGTCTCTGTTTTTTCTTATGTTTGTATTCTAAGAATTTCATTACGAGCAATGATGCTACGCTGTTATCTGTATATGACCATAAAACTTGAAACCCTCAGCAGTTCAGGGCTACTCCAAAACTAGTACATTTACATTTGCGGCATTTATCAGACAAGCGCGATCATTACATTTCAGCTGAGGGTGAATTAGCATATGGAAACGTAATTAAAAATATAATTATCTTATTTTTCATGTGCAGCTACTAAAGTGGCCAAGTTGGCTGAATCTTGCTTTCTGAGTGTAGATACTGTCTGTGAGACAAGCTTAGGTACAAAACCTTACCCATCACTGCCTTCTGAACTGCCCTCTAAGGTTATAGTTTTGTTGACCTTCTCAGTAAATACAGTTTCAGCATGATTTTTTTTTTTTTACATGGACTTGGCTCAGACAAATGGATGAATTCTGCCAGCGTTAATTATTGCATGAAACAAAAGCAATCAGGGTAGTAGTTTTGACGAGCCTAAATGCTGCTGTAATATATTCAGTAATTTTATGTATGTATCGTCACGTGTATTCTTAACAAAGGTTTAGTTATATGGGAAGAACACAGTACCAGTACTTTCTCATTATACATGATCTGTCACCATTATTTATTTTTTTTTTACTTCTGTTAAGTTGGAATGGACCAGTAGTACAGCTATAACAGTCTTGTCCCATTGTGTTCCAGTTCTGTCCTTGTTCTGTTTCTCATACTCCTGTCACATCTTTGTTCATGTGTACTTGTGCTTTCTGTTTATTTTGACTCTCGGCCACTCCCCCGCTCCGCATGCTTTGTTGTTGTGTCTCGCTCCACGCTTGTTGTTCTCCCCAAATATTGGTTTCATTCGTCACGTTCTGTTGCTCTCCTTCCCCTGGTGTTTTCACTTCCCTGTTGTAAATATATATGCCCTGTTGTTTTGTCACACATTGGTCAGGCAACAATAACGCCCTTCCTGTGTCTGTGGATCACAGTTTCCAGCTTGGTATTCGTCAGTATTTTCTGTATTTGTTCTTTGGTTTGAGTAATAAATTCTGTGGTGCCGCGTTTGTGTCCCTCCTCATCCTCCGTTACCGTTAACCCTGTTACATCTGCATTTGAAAAATGCTCTCAGAAACATGTATAAATTATTTTTATTCAGTATTACACACTGAGCTGTACTCATTAACCAAGTCAAATTACATTCTCGTAATAAGGCATGCAGCTGCCAATGCTCAGAAGCGCTGTACTGTTGCCACAATGCCCAGCTCTATATTGAGTAGCTTTTCAGAACAGTACAAAATCTGGCTGCTATTTTTTTTTTTTTTGCCTCTGACTATTCTTTATTTTATTTCAATTTCCCCTGATGCAAATTCAGTATCTGCTGTGATTCAGTTGTTAAATATTAACAATATTGAACTTTACATTGCTGTAGGTCGTGGAGGTGTATGGGCTCTTGGCTCTGGGCATGTCTCTGTGGAACCAGCTTGTCCTGCCTGTCCTCTTCATGTGCTTCTGGCTGGTTTTGTTCGCCCTGCAAATGTATACCTTCTTCAGCACTCGAGATCAGCCCACCTCCAGGGAGAGGCTTCTCTTTCTTTTCCTCACAAGGTGACTACTTTTTATGATATACATAAAGTCAGCTGGTTGTTTTTATGCATGTTTAGAAAGAACGTATGCGTGTAGGAATTAAATAAATGTTAGTTTTGTGCAGTTTATTTACTGTGAGCATTATTTGGCGTGTGTAGACAATGTATACCTTTGTGTGTGTTGCAGTATTGCTGAGTGCTGCAGTACTCCATACTCTCTGCTGGGACTGGTTTTCACCGTGTCATTTGTGGCTCTGGGTGTGCTAACACTTTGCAAGTTCTACCTGCAGGGCTATCGAGCGTTCATGAATGATAACAGCATGCACAGGTAACGTAATATCAGTACACACACTTCCTTTCTCTCACTCTTTCTTTCTATAATTATACTTTACATGTTAAATTATTCATTCTAAGGATGTCACTAGTAATTCTGTGAGTAATTTGGAAAATCCCAAAGAGTGACTATTTGCGAACCGCTTGGTATACTAATAGTGTTTCCCCATTAATTTATCCTTTTTTTTTTTTTTTTTTTTAATTTGTGCCAGTATATAATTTTTCATGCGTTTAGTGCTGAATTGTTATAAATATATATACAATTGACTGATTTTGTAAAATAGATCATAAACTCAGTTAAATTGCCATATAAAATAAAAGCATACTTTTTTCTTTTTTGTACTGTCAAGCAACCAAACGTGTCTTGGGATGGTGAAATACCCCTGTACTCAAGAGATGGCACATTTGAAATAAGCCAATCCAAGAATTTTATTCATTTCTCCTTGCTGCTGATTTGCTGCTGCCCAGTGATGTATCTCTGCAGATGCAGTCCAGCATTTCCGCAACAGTTTCTCGAGTTTTTTCTGAGTGTTTTCATGGTTTTTGTTTTTGTTCTTAAAGCCCTGTATTTTTATTACTATAAAATATATTACTGTATTTGCCCTGCTTATACCAAAGAAAACGACAGCGTTACAAAATAAAATGTGCTTACATGAATTACAGTACAGTTTATATAGGGGTGGCAATGGTATTTTACATTCTAGCACTGCAGGAGACAGCAGTTCAGAGTACACTGTACAGTACGTGATGAATGCATCACAAATTCACGTTTTTTCATTTGCGGGTGCTCTTGGAATGTAACCCCCCCACAAATTTTGGGGGTTTATTCTACTGCTTAATACAATACTTCAGTAATAAGCATGCCTAGAATAATGGTAGATTTTAAAACCAAAACATTGTATTCAGGTATTTAGATATCCATTCTGAAACACCTATCAATATAATAAATCTGCTGTTAGGGCCAGTCATCTTTTTCCTACAATTTTTTTTTTATTTTTCTCATTTGGAAGATCATTCATTACACTTAATCAGTTTAAAGTGGTATTGTTCCATTTCAGATCCATAATTCAAATAGAATAGCATTCTAAGTCTAAAGCATTAAATTCAGCAAATATTTAATTCAGTTACATTTATTTTATACAGCGCTTTTTACAACTAAGTTGTCACAAAGCAGCTTTACAGAGTCCAGGTCCAAGCCCCTACTGAGTAAGCCAAAGGCAAGAAATGCGAGGACAAAACCTTGGGAGGAACCCATCTGTCCCAGGTCGACCCAGAGATAAAGAAAAGAGAGTCTTTATGGGGTAGAATAACAAGATAAGGCCTTCATGAACAAGATTATTGACAGATACAGGCAGTCTACAGCTAACAGAGTTGGAACAACTAAGTGTCCATAGAGGTAAATTTATTGGAAGGGAATTTGAGATTCTGTATTCCATAAAAACAGAATCAGGAGCAATAGTTTCCAGTGGAGCTTGAAGCAGCAGTTGCTCCTGATTGGGGTAGAGCATATGTAGAGTTGTGAGCTGCCAAAACCAGTCAAGGGCATTTTAGTACAGGGCCCCAGCGATTAAATGACCGGTAATGTGGTGACCTGGGGGCAGGAAACAGAAAACAAATAGCTTGTTTCTTTACCGTCTTTTCTCACTCTCTTTTCTACTCTCATTCAACATCTCTTGTTCTCTCTGATAGGGGTATGACGGAGGGAATCACTTTATTGATCCTTGCAGTCCAGACTGGCCTGATTGAGCTCCAGGTCATCCACAGAGCCTTCCTCCTCAGCATCATCCTCTTCATCGTGGTAGCTTCCATTCTGCAGTCCATGCTGGAGATTGCTGACCCCATAGTGCTGGCACTGGGGGCCTCCAGGGACAAGTAAGAGAACAACTTTTTCTTATTGACACACATCCATGCAATAAAATATGGTTTATTACACACATTATATTTTTTGTTGTTTAAATTAGGTGAACAAAATCACACACTTACTAACAATGACTGTTTACAGCAAAGGTTTAAAAAAAAAAAAAAAAAGACTCCCCTCATTGCACCAAAATATGCTAATGAACCTCTTTCACAGATGCCTAATATTCTTGACTTTTATGTACCTGACATTTTTCGTCCTTCAGTTTTCTGAGAGTCTCTTTTATTCTACCCTAATGGCTTGCTGTATTTTGTTTTTTAATGCAGAAGTTTATGGAAGCACTTCCGGGCAGTCAGCCTGTGTCTGTTCCTGCTAGTGTTTCCAGCTTACATGTCCTACATGATCTGCCAGTTTTTCCACATGGACTTCTGGCTCCTCATCATCATCTCATCCAGCATTCTCACCTCTCTGCAGGTACATTTTCCACACATACACTCACGCACACACAATATATATATATATTGGAACAAGTTTAATTTAAATATCAACATGGTGAATGCCAGTTTGAAAATCATAAAGATAATATTGTGTGAAAGGTAAATGCAAATGTGTATAAACCTCCCCGCTCTGGCTATTTACAACACTACTGAAACAATTTTTGCTCATGACAAATGTTCTTTTCAACACGCATATTGTCACTGTCAGAGCAAAAACATGTAGGAAATGGTAACTTTACTGGAGGAAAAAAAATCTTACATTTTAATGTAAAGATAATGTAACCATACTAAGATAATGTTACTCTATGTAAGTTAGCAAATAAGTAAGCTTAGTCATCCCAGCCATATACATATAGTATACAGTGAGATGAAATATTGATCTCGTCCATAGGTGTGACATAGCAGAACAGATTTAATTCCTAGATCCATAGAATTTGGTATTGTTAGTATATAGCACCATAACCAACTACATGTTTTATTACAAAAAAGATACCAAGGGGCATAATGATAGTGTTTCCTGAAGCTAAAGCTAATTGTTGAGTCTGTGTCTGTATCTACAAGGTGACATAACGTAGTTGGGAGGCACTGTTAGCATTTTTTAGCTGCCCTCCACAGAATGAGTGCTTTGTCTTTATACTGCTGAACTGTGCAGTTTAACATTTGATAACAGCCAGTAAGTTGAGCTAACTAATGAAGATTGGTTACAAATTGGAGACTTTCAGTGGTGTTTTTATTATTATTATTATTATTCCAGCTGTCTGTGAAGAGAATGTAAAAGAGCTGAAACTAGAAATGTAAGTGTTGTTGGTTCTTGCTTAGTATGGTTCTTGTTTTTTCAGTGAAAAAATGTCCCAAGTGGTGCTTGATAGAGTGACACGAAGTATTCATTTGCACTTGACTAGTCAGGTCTACATTCGTAGACTTTATAGCCTCCAAGCAGAGGTTTGGATATTGAGATGGGAAAGAAAATTATTAACTTGGGAAATGTTCTGTTTTTGTGCATTCAGAGCCAAAGTTACAAATTGCAAATACTCATATTGGTTGCAGCATGTAGCAAAACACATTTGCTGACATTAGGATTCATTTTTCTCTTCCTTATCTTAATCCCTCTCTATGTCAGGTGTTGGGCACTCTTCTTATCTACGTGCTTTTTATGGTGGAGGAGTTCCGAAAGGCTCCGGTGGAGAACATGGATGATGTGATCTACTGTGTGAATGGCACATACAGGCTGTTGGAGTTTCTCGTGGCACTGTGTGTGGTGGCCTATGGTGTGTCTGAGACAGTGTTTGGAGAGTGGACAGTGATGGGCTCTACCATTGTTCTCATTCACTCCTACTATAACGTGTGGCTTCGGGCCCAACTGGGCTGGCAGAGTTTCCTCCTGCGGCGGGACGCAGTCAACAAGATCAAAAGTCTGCCCACCGCTTCTTACCAGCAGCTCCAGCAGCACAACGACATCTGCTCCATCTGCTACCAAGTAAGTGTGTATGTGTTTACAGGTGAGGGACAGGATTAATGTAAACATTTGAATTTTTTTTAAAGAATGTGGCGAGTGGGAAGTCTAAGAATGAAAATATATTGGGGCAGCTGGAGGCCTAGTCGTGATTAGGGAGTTGCCCCTGCAAACCGAAGGTTGTGGGTTCAAATCCCAGGACTGCTAGGGACACCACTGTTGTACCCAAGGTATTGTCCCCACCCACTGCTCCCCGGGCGCCGCATTCCTGCCCACCTGGTGCTGTTCACACTGTGCGGTGGGTTCACATACGACAAAAATGGAAATAATTTTCGAGTCATTTTCGTTTGTGTAAATGTGAGCTGAGTGGTGCATTAATAAATTATAATAATTAGAAATTAGATATTTCTTGGAATAAAGTTTTTTTTTAAGATTAAGTTAATTCGTGGGCACATATCAGAGCTGTTTTGAGTATTCAAAGCAACATATGATCTGTCTTTGCTCTTTTAGATTAAAAAAGAGCAGATGACTGAGGGCAGATGACATGAATGTTCATTTAACAGCAGTCATTGTCTTTTTAAGTCTAAAAGTAGCTTCTGAAAACAAATAGTGAAATGGGCCACTGCTAGCATTCTGTACTTTCAGGTTTAAAACTGTTATAAAATTGTTTAATTGGTATAGAAACGAGAAAATTATGGTCTATGGAGCTGAGTCAGAGTCAAATGCGTGCCCAATATTTTTTTTTTACTGACTGAATTCACATGTAGCTACATGCAATGAAATGGGAATCCTAATCTGCTTTTAGAATCTTCTGGCGAAATGCTAAAACAGCCTTTACATTGATCAGCAGTGGACATAGTGATGATCTGTTAAACCTGTTGCAGACATCCATGAACATATATCTTTACAGTTATTGCATTTAAACCACATTCCGTTTTAGATCTCCAGGGCCACAACTGTCAATGTGAAGTAAAATAATGCTTGGCTATATTGATCTTCAGTCATGGCATTTGCCATGTATCATGAAACATTTACATTTACAGCATTTAGCTGCCGCTTTTGTCCTCAGTGCTCAAGTAGTCCACATCTGTTCCTTCAACCTGTAAAGCTATCCTTAAATCAAAGGATAATCCACTATTCAAGCAAGATACTGCAGGCTACATACACCTACACAACGCATGTCAAAGAAAAGTCAGAAGTTAAGGCAAAAGTAAGGAAGGCATGGAGAAAGTTTGTTTGTTTTGGGGAAGAAGAAATAAGCAGAAACGAAAGGGATAGTTTGTCACCAAGCTGCTCTTTGAAGAGGTGGGTCTTCAGACGATGCTTGAAGACAGCGAGGGACTCCGCAGATCTGATCAAAAGAGGGAGTTCATTCTGAGAAGAGTCTTAACTCATGTCTTCCTCTGCTTTTGAGCAGCAGAAGCTCAATACAAGCAGTGCTTGAAGTCATGAGAGGAGGAGAAGTGAGTGACACACTGCTTGATCAATCCTGATATGTATGGGGGTGACATCCGAGGAGTCCGGCAAGGGTTTCCTCAAAATCGATGTGACCACTGCAGACTTGAAAGCAGATGGGATATGATTGGTCATCAACAAGCTGTTGATTATGTAGGCGATGTGCAGGATGAGATCTCATGATATCATCTGGAACTTGCTCGCTGGGAGAGGGTTCAGCAGAGAGTCATCCTCAGGAGAGAGCGATGAGAAGCAATGAAACATGGCCTGGTCTCTGACTGGCAGGCAGCTTGATGGTTGAAGGAAAGGATCTTCAGGTATCGTCAATCTTCTCGTTGAAGAACTTGGTGAAGTCTTCTGGTGAGAGAGCTGGAGTTGCAGGGAGAGATGTAGAGGGAGGAAGACTTCAAAGTTAAATCAGTGGCAAATGTAGATGAGCGATAAGAGATGAGGTCATTGTTCTTAATCGTTTTCCTCGATCTTTTTCGGCTGCTCTCAGTTGCCTTCAGTTACTTGGCAGGACCTCAGATAGCCAGGGGAGAGACGTGCTTCAGTCTGGAAGACAAGGTGCAGAGTTGATTAAATGAGAGAAGGCTCTGGGTAGTAGAGGCAACAGAAAATGGACTGGGTCGGGGTCAGGGAGGGTGGGCAGAAAAAGAGAGAGAGAGAGAGAGAGAGAGAGAGAGATCTGCGGTTAGGTGTGGGTGAAGAGGTAAGGAGGTTTATAGCCGACTGTTACTCCTTTTAAAGTTCGGGAAAAGTGAAAGCCACTCCTACCATTTGACACCTAATTACCTCAGGCCCCGTGAGACCAGGTGAGCGTTGTCTGGCTAATTGCTGTGAAACCAACACCTCAATAGAACAACACTGTCCAAGTGCACGAGATGGCAGTTCAGTTAAACAACACAGAACAAACTCAAGCAAACTTCCCAGATGAAGAAGACAGCTAAGCAGACCCTAGAAGCATTACTGCTAGCCTAACAAGATGATAAGCTAGCAGTATTAACATTAATGAGAGTATGCTGTATTCTAAGAGTGTTTTATAACCTGACATCATTTCTTTCTTTTAAAAATATACCAAGAGAACTTTATACAGTCTTATAAACATGAACGAGACAGAAAGACACATCCAGAAAGGAAATGTATTGTTTATTATTGGTGTTATTTTTATGGATTTTGAACAAATTATTTCAATTACTGTTACAGGCCTTTGGTATTGTAAGTAAAATACATGAAATAAAAAGTTTAAAAACAAATCGTTTGGGAACAGAGACCACAATTTTGTTACATATTTAAACTCCTTATCTATTAAATCTATAGCTAAAAATATCACTAAAACTGCAATGTGTTATCATATGGCCACTATTGTGCTATGCTGGTACTTATTAAAATCACCCAGCCCTGTGTTAAATGTTTCATATGAAAGTTCTATTTAGTGGAATGGAAAGGACCTGGAATTCCACAGTTAATAATGTGAATGAACCCTGAGCAAGCCATACGCAACACTGAACATCTCATTCCAGTCTCAGTCCAGGCATACCACTAATAAGCTGGCAACTCTGTATGTTTTCATT
This sequence comes from Nannopetersius ansorgii, assembly GCA_037974605.1. Classification (NCBI taxonomy): domain Eukaryota; kingdom Metazoa; phylum Chordata; class Actinopteri; order Characiformes; family Alestidae; genus Nannopetersius; species Nannopetersius ansorgii. The sequence goes on along the minus strand of JBBPDE010000031.1, from coordinate 409,138 downwards.
TTGAGACAAGATTTGATTCGATTTTGTCAAAAAAAGAGGACTTTGGGCATATTTGTAAATATTTACTTATTAAGGGCAGGGATGGAAGGGGATCCATATTTGATCATCTAGACCAGTATTTCTCAACCCTGAGTTACCACAGCTCTGCACTGAGATTCTCCTGTCGCAAACACACTCTAATGCCACCAGTGAACTAATTAAAAAGTCCTTCTTGAGTCGAGGGTGTTATGTGGATGCGCTGGTCGTCTATGTATGTCTTAACGTCCTTCTTCTCCCTCTGTTTGTAGGACATGACTTCAGCTGTGATCACACCCTGCGGTCACTTTTTCCATGCCGGCTGCCTAAAGAAGTGGCTCTATGTTCAGGAAACATGTCCTTTGTGCCACAATCAGCTTAAAGGGTCACCCCAATCTGGCCCTGTAGCTCAGGAGGCTCCTGCGCAGCCTGAAGGAACCCTGTACGTGTCTCCACAGCCTGAGACCAGTCTCCACGAGGCTCCGATGAAAGCATCCACTCAGGCCTCAACCTCTGAGCTCCCAGCTGTGTTGGAAAGTGGTGGGGAAATAGAGGCCCCATCACCCCCTGCTGACAATGGGTTCCCGTTGTCTTTTTCCACTGGCTAATGTCTGTTCCTTCCTGGCCCTCAAACCAGCCCTTATTCACATCCTGTGAAGTAACACTCACCTTGATGTCACACTCACAATGACCGTGAATATGTCTAATTATGGGCTTCACTGGGTAGCTGTGTTACCCACTGGGTGTTGTGCCACTTGCTGTAAGAGCTGTATGCTCATCAAACATCTTCACAATCAAAACTTTCCCATGTCTTTATCTGCAAACCTGTTCTGAGCTGCTGTTTCATTATTTCCATTCCTCTGCATTTCAGAGGCAGTTTCTCTTACATGACGCATCTCACTAAGCTAATTAAGGGTACATTTAACCCTCGTGTGCTTACTAACATCTGCCTTTAAACCCCGCCTCCATGCCATTCCCTGGCCTAAATCCCCCCTCCAAGACTGTAAAACCGAGAGGTTTAGACCTTACCAGTGTGAATGTTATCATGTGACCCTTAAAGACAGCGCTTTGGGGCTCTATAAGCTCCCAGCACCTATTTGTTAGCACGTTTTTCAGCATCCTCAAATAGCAGTAGCCAGAATTGTTTTCCCCAATTATTAGTATTTATTTGTTTTAGATATATATGCATATGCCACTGCATTTGCACTAATGTAACATAAAGCAATGCTCCAAAGTTGTCTTGTCAGGTACCAAATATTTTGGTGTGTATGCATTGAAACAAGTCATAGATATGACATATAGCTGTGTACAAATGTCTGTGTAAAATGGTTTTAATAGGCAAAAGTACAGTTTTGTGGAGCATCAGGCATAATATGAAATGGCCTGAGGCTTGTATGAACACTATAGTGACCCCTAGTGGTAAGAGTGGGAAAAGCTGAAGGCCATGGATGTGAACTGGTGCCACGAGATGATGGAACTCCCTCTCATCAGTATTAATTGGCATTTATTGCATATGTGAGCATGAATACATTTAACAATGTATGAACGAACTTGGCAAATGCCACTTTTTAGTTATTTGTTTTGCAATGTGATGAATTTTCACATATTTACTGTGAAGTGACGTTTGGCTTAGAAGATAAGCGATTTTTACATGTATTGGGGGGTGGGGGCTGATTTTTTAAAAGAATGTTTTCAGTATATTTTGCCATTTGAAATCAACCTCGAGAATTGGGAGCCTGGTCATAGCAGCGTTCTGGTTTTGTTCTCTTGTTCGCTCTTTTACTACATAATCACGTGAAACGATGTCCTAAGGAAGCTGACTAATGCTGGACCTGCAGCTGAGCACAGTTAAACTATGCCTGGGGTTTGATATTACTGAACCTGAATGTCAGAATAAATCAAAACCTACCTTACCAAAACGTTTCCTTGGTCAACTATTATTATGCATCTCACACACACGTTATCACAGTGTACCAAAATCGTGATGTTTTAATCGACATGTTCGATTAAGCAGAGATCACCGCGCACATGAGAAATGAGGTAATGTAGGGCTGCTGGAACCATGAAAACCCACAGATGGAAGCAGAGAAAGACAGGAAATATGCACTTTTTCCTGTCCTGGCCAGAAATCTTTCAGACGACAGGGTATCTGTGCTGAAACGCAACAAACATAGACCTATTAATAACCTGCATATGATCCACACTAGGATATATATGAGATTCTCCACGCAGCGTTTGTGTGTGTAAATCGGTGCAAAGAAAGGCACATGTGAGCAGGCCGGCTTAGTGCATTGTCCCTTAAAGTCCCTTAAACTCCGTTTAATGTGAGAGACAGGAAAAGAGAATGGAGGAAACATTAGTTAATCAAAGAGTGCCCCCCCCCTTTACGTCGCTCCATCCCCCTGATCAAAGTTAGCCTTGAACTCCAACCTCTAAAAAAGTACAAATATGTAAAGGAAGACAAACAAAGGGCTCTTTCAGTCAGGCTAGGACAGACATTCTCATTCTCCACGTCTGTTTTTGTTCTCATGGAACTAGCATATAAATTACGTTGTCCTCACAGTCTGAGGTCCAACCCCGTCTCTCTCTCTCTCTCTCTCTGTCTCTCTGTCTCTCTGTCTCTCTGTCTCTCTGTCTCTCTTTCTCTCTCTCTCTCTCTCTCGCTCTCGCTCGCGCGCGCGCTCGCGCGCTCGCTCTCACTCTCCCTCTCGCTCTCGCTCTCGCTCGCGCTCTCTCTCTCTCTCTCTCTCTCTCTCTCTCTCTCTCTCTCTCTCTCTCTCTCTCTCTCTCTCTC
>JBBPDE010000031.1:347597-358120 GCA_037974605.1 Nannopetersius ansorgii | reverse complement strand
ACACACACACACACATAAACAGTGCCAGGGTCATGTGGAGGTCAATATATCAAACATATACAGGTAGTTAATCTCACACACATACACACACACACACACACACACACACACACACATATATATATATATATATTAATTTGTGCTGTGCTGCCCAGGTGTCACAAACGTAAAAAAAAAAAAAAACACGGAGAACATCCGCAGTTTCCACGTAGGTGTAGGGGTTTCTGCGAACAATTATTAGTTTCAGAAAAAATCCACGAGAGATTAAAGTAGAGACTGCTGTACCACAATTAAGTGTGGATTTACTGTAATATGTATATAGTATATAAAATGTATGTATGGAAATACATACATGTATGTTATATGTAATAGAAATATATGTATTTGCATTTGAGTATCGGCATCAGAATGTTGCTAACCAATTGGTTAAAGCATTTGAATAGTTTTAATCCTGAAATTGTGAATTATGACACATAAATATGAAATAAATATGAAATAAGAGAAAAAAATGGTACAGGGGTTGTTGTTTATACGTACCAAAAAATCAAAATATTAGAAATGAGTGCACTCCTTCGAGTGTTCCTTTAACAGTCCAATAGTGTTGCAGTGCATCCAGATACTGTTCTCTCTGATATCTGATGCAGATCAATGTGGTGCTGGTATGTGGACACATAGCTACACTGTTTCTCAGAGCCAAATATCTCTATGGCATGGTCTAATGCTAATTTAAGTTTTTTTTTCTTTCTCTCATCTTCCTTTTATCTTGCTAAATAGGGTATTCTGTGATATATTTGTATACCTCCCACCTATTGCTCTCTGTGGGTCTGTTGTATGGATTGTTATAATGGCAATGCTCTGGTATCTCTGTTCTTTGCTTCATATGGTCTTTATTACCTTCCATGAAATAGAATTTAGATCTAGCAATTACATCCGGCCATTTGCCTTGTTTCATTAACAAATACAATTGCTTAAAAAAAACACAGGATCAAATCTAATTTTAAATGGCTAAACCCTTGCTGGATATTGTGCAATTAACAGAGCATTGAATAGGCAGTATGTGCTGTGATTTTTTAGAGGACCTTGCTAATATCTTATGCAAGGTTTATTCAGCCCTCTCTTTATGTGCAGCAGATAAAAAAAGTATTGAACATGTCACCAGTTTTCTACGTAAATATATTTTCAAAGATGCTATTGACATGTAATTCTCACCAGATGTCAGTAATAACCCATCCAATCCACACATGCTAAGAAGTCAAACCATAGATGTCCATAAGTTAAGTTATAAAGTAATACAATTGAATGACACAGAAAAGAAGTATTGTAAACACGTAGTGAAAGGTATTTAATTCTTCGTACAAAAGCCTTTCTTGGTACAAAAGCCAGCTTCAAGACACCTCCTGTATGGCCCGTTCTTCCACACAGTCTTCAAATCCTGAAGGTTTGGTGGGCCCCTTCTATGAACTCTGAGCTTTAGTTCTTTCCATAGATGTTCTATAGGTTTCAGGAACAACTGGGCCATTCTAGTAGCTTTATTTTCTCTTTCTCTGAAACCAATTAAGAGTTTCTTTGTGATATGCAGTGCCTTTTGACAATGGTGTGTATTATGGCATCCAAAGAGTTCAATTTTGGTCTAATCTGACCAGACTATATTCTCCCAGTATTTCACAGGCTTGTCTAAATGTTGTCCAGCAAAATTTGACTCACTTTTTGCATCTATTTGTATTTCCATTTGGGTCTCTACTGCTTCTATAAACACTCCAAGCGCGAAAAAAACACCCATCCGTTTTCTGTGAATCAACTGAAAGATTTTGGTGTCAGGAATCATATGCTTCTATGAGCTGTTTGGACGCCTCCACCCATTTATGTATAATGGAGAAATTTGCATAGAACCACCCCTCATCTGTTGAGCCCCCACCCACTAGATTAGTTGGAGATCCGCCATTTTTGTCTGCGGGTTTTACGACCATGCATGAGATGCTGAGCGCAGTGGCTACAGGCAAGTCACACATGAAGTGATGTGTTCATCTTGCTCTGGGTCCGACTATATAGGGCTGGGTAGCGCCTTTGTTTCACGTGCAACTTTAACATTGGATTAATGGGGCGTGGCCAGCAACAGCTTATTCGCATAAAAGTGACAGAGCCCTTTAACGGCAAATTTTTAAAGGGACTGAAACTGTCAAAAATAAAGCTGGTGAGATCTCTTTATGTGAGAGTAATTTTGTGTGAAAAACTTCATGAACATGTTTTTTTTTAGCCCATAGACCTATTAAAACTAAAGTGACTTTTGCACAATATGTCCCCTTTTAACATGCTTTAACATGCTTTTTCTTCAGCAATCATGGCAGGCCATGGCAGTTGAGTTCATTACACGCTGTTTTCTTTGAACCAGGTCTTTCTGAAGGTCTCCACGAGTGGTCCTTGGCTCTTGGACAATTCTTCTTTTCACTCCTCTGTTTGAAATCTTGCGGGAAGCACCTAGTTGTGGTTTATGTTGAAATGTTCTTATGACCCCAACAGTGCTCACTGGAACCTCCAGTATTTTAGAAATTCTTCTGTAACCAATGAAATCAGTAGATTTTGCAACCATGAGGTTACAGAAGACTTGAGTGAGCTCTTTGGATTTACCCATTATGAAATTTTCTTTGTGACATCTTGGTAATGAGAAACATTTTTAAGCCATCAGTTGGGATTGAACCAGCTGATATTGTTTGCAGGAATAGTTTCTAAATACTGATAGATTTCAGCTGGTTTTCATGAATTTCCATGCCTTTTTGCACCTTTCTTCATGTGTTCAATTCTTTTTTCCCTGTGTCTTTCAATAATTTATTGACAGCTATGGTTTGATTTCTTTGCATATGTGGATTGGATGGGTTGTTTCCAACATCTGGTGAGAACTTCAGGTCAATAGCACCTTTAGAAATATATTTACGTAGAAAACTGGTGACGTGTTTAATACTTATTTTACCCGCTGTATCTCTAGTCATTTCTCTTTCTCACTCTCTCGCACTGGCAGCCAACACAGTGTTAATAAAGGGTGGTTGGTGGTGGTTATCAGCTGGTGTTGAGAGGATGTTTTGTGTCAGTATTATGGTGGCTGGCTATATAGCATTTGCGGGCTGAGGTGAGGCAGGCTGCTTCCTCTGCTCAGCTACAGCCAGTCCTGCTGAAAGAAAATCAATCACATCATACAGCGAAGACATCCACCTCTCTTGCTCACACACATACATACAACCATTTTATGATGTGTTGCTATTTTTATATATATTAAGGTTGCAGTGATAGCCACCTCTTCCCCTTTTCATTTTCTACAGCGTGTGCAGGATCCAACACTGCTTGATTCAGTAAATGTGTATGACTGGGCCACAGCTGTGGATGTTTAATTGATCTATGTCTGCATTCATGTATAGCAATTGCTTGAGAAGGTTTACAGAATGTTAGGAAAATTCATTTTAAAGCTAACAGGAAACTATAATGCACAGTGCCTGAAATTATTGTGTTAATATTTTTAAAGCGTGTCTTCCGAAATTTACCATTAGCATGACTGCTAGTTTTGATAAGCAGCAACACTATAGTTTTGATGGGCAGATAATATAAAGAAACTGTACCACAGTTTCAAATTAGGTGGTCATTACAAAATTCTTGGGTTTGTCAGATACTAGAGAGCATTCTCAGACTCCAAAATAAATAGGTTCCTGTGGAACTACAAAATCATAATTTGTGAATGGCTTTTAGATCGATCTTTTAGTTTAGACCAAAACACAATACTTTAACACTGCTTTTAGACTGATTAAAATCCAGTTGCAGGAAATGAATGTGTTGGTGAGCTCCCAGCCAATGGGCTGACCAGCTTGTCAACCAGTCACCACTCAATAATACTAACATCGTACTACCAAAAATTCTGTTTGCTACAGAAAAATACTGGTTCATTTGCATTGTTTTGCTTTTTAAAGTAACGCATCAAAGGTCAGGTTGGAACCATGTTTTTTTATTTTAGCCAGTTAGCTCAATTCTTCTCCATTACTAAGAACCCCCTTACACCCTCTAGTTTTTTGTTGTCATAACTGTGGTATAATGGGAGTAATACGATGTGGCCAAGCTCATGAAGCATCTCTGCTGATATTATGTAAGAATTGTCCAAAATAGCAACAGTTGTTATGAATGCAGAAATTTGTGGGTGCCATTGACCTAGCTTAGTTCCTGAGATAGACTGCCTGGGTGTGCCTATGGGGCAAAATAAAAGAGTAGTGTAGATCAATTGCAAGGGGATTTAGATGCCAATGTGGAGGTTGACTAGGTAAAAGAGCTGTAATGCTCTTTCATGCTCTCTCTCTCTCTCTCTCTCTCTCTCTCTCTCTCTCTCTCTCTCTCTCTCTCTCTCTCTCTCTCTCTCTCTCTCTCTTTGCTTTCTTGCTTTCTCCGTCTTTGAAGTTCTCTTATACCATGTTGATTAACTCCATGCTCAAACTGCATTGATTACACTTTTACCATAAAGCTAAATGAACATTTGCACACACACACACACACACACACACACACACACACACACACACGACTACTCCCCATGCACACCTACACTTATTTGCACTAGCAAAAATGTGTTCTCATAATCTGATATGATGTCAAGGCTAAAATGTAAGTGTATTCTCATTACTGTTCACAAACACACTCACAACAACATCCCCCAAACCTCAATACACAGATACACACACCTGCTCGTCATTACAACTCTATCATCCCCTGCAGTGAAGGTCGTCATGGTCACCCGCAGCCAGCCAAAACAGAAAAAAACATGGCTAATTAGCGTCGGAGCAGTTGATTGGTTTGCGGCAGTAATTAACACAGGTGAGGTTAATTAGTTCCCATGAAACCAAGCAGGAGAAAAACAGGAGAGTGGGAGGGAAAAAAACAGACACACACGCACACACACACATATACATGTTGTTACTTTATTACTTGTGAAAGTTGGGGAGGATTTTAATATGCGCGGTGCTCTCCCTCCTGGGACCAGTGGAGAGAAATTCAGCCTCATTAATGAAACCAGGACAAACCTGTTCTAGGAGCTCGCTCAGTCAGTTACAGCGCCAAGGATTACAGCCTGATCCCCTGCCTGTTTTTACTTATTCTTAGTGGAGGGAGGACCACCAGGCTCAGCTCTTGACCTACTGTTCCATTGCCTCTGTACATTTCATGAAGTTAAGTCACCATAAATCTTGTACAGGTATGAGCTCACGCCAGAGTGCTAATGTGATTGTTTGACCAAAAAACAAATTTATACAATGATATCCATTATTCTAAGCTTAGGTTGTATGTTAGTAGATTTTCACTTAAGAAGCACATGCAAAGTGAATGCTAAATTCATTTACAGACTGAATATAACATGATTCAAATCATGTTAGACCGAGTAGATCATTTCCACATGAATAAAAATGTTAGTTATTGCTAAAGAAAAAATGTTACTGTTTATGTATATATTTTGTTAATGTGGAAATATAGATCTTATATTTATAAATACAAATTTTATATAATCATTTTTATATAAGTAGAAAACACTATAAAGGAAAACATCAAAAATGCCTTGGAGAATACATTGATTGTGTGTATGTCTGTGTGTCTGTGTACATATGAATTAGTGTAACAGGTACGTGGGAAGTCATATAGCAGTGATTGCCAAAGTCAGGGTACACACGACTGATACACATGCATTTATAGTCAACAGCACTCACTGCTATAGAATGTTTGCATGTACAGGACACACATATAAAACTTTCCTATGCTGTCTCTTTTGGAACAGTGCTGCACTGATTGCCTAAGGTCCATGTGTGCAGAATCTCACTGTGTGGTGAACCCAGTTGAAATTAGATGGAAAACATATACCTCACATTCTCTCTCTCCCTCTTCCTCTCGCTCTCTCTCTTTCTCTCTCACTGGTGCGCTCTTGAGGGGGTAGTCCAGTGAGCGCCTCTTATAAAGATATGATGCAAGGGTAGGGCGGGGGGAGCAGGGCTGAAACCTCCTGGCTGAAATAAGATGGAAAACACATACAGCCCACCGACCTCCGCTCTGCCCCCACATAAACCTATATATCCTGGAGGGATCACTGTGTGTCTGGAGTGACAATGACCATGGTGAAATAACAAACTGAGTGAGGGGCTTTCCGTGGCCACTGCTCATTTCCCATTGTGTTTAAAATCTTTGTTGGGCCACAGGCTACAACAGATCCAGCGGCAGGGCGTGTGTTTGATAAGTAAGATGGGATATTTGTTACCCTCAGTTTTGTTGCATTTACTCTGATACGTAAAGTACATGACAGAACAATTTGTTCATTATTGTGTGACAACTTAGCATCCTTGGTAATGAGGTTGAACTAACAAATTCTGAAAAAGCTGAGCCGAACAGTTTCAGTTTCATAGCTCTGTGCTTAATGTAGAAAGTTACATCTATGTCGAGGAATCACGAGTTTTAAAGGAAGTTTCAGGCTTTTTTTCTTTACTTTATTCTCAAGAATATTTGTTACCACATATAGCACAGCCCCACTTACGTTCAATTATTTTGGTAGCACAAAGAAATCACAAAATCCACAAGCTAATACATGCTAATACTTTGCCTAACATGGACATTGCAGCTACTCTGATGGCAGATTTTACTGGTTAAAGAGGACAAAGGCAAAGCCTCTGACAGTAATGCCTGTGAAACATTAGGAAAGATTTCTATAGCTCATGCATCCAAGCATTTTTTATACCAAAAGCTGAAAATTGTCCCTTCTGTTCCCAGTTGTATGTATTGTAAAAGATGAGCAGTGGACTTTAAAGCAAAAGACAGATGTGTAGCCCACAATGGTCACATAACTGCACAACTACATATAAACAGTGCCTTCCAAATCAAGTTCTAAAATGCAGCTATGGAAGAGTTGTTATAAAACTGGCGCAGTTGCACAGACAGTTTGGATGAGGTTTAGAGTGTGTTTGTGTGTTGTGTGTGTGTGTGTGTGTGTACGCGCGTGTCTCATCAATCAGTGAGCAGCATGCCGTCCTCCCATCTCCTCTAAGCTGTGATTTACACTGAAGTGCCGCATCTTTGATCAGCAGCAACTACACAAAGTCTGAAATGGGACGCTCTTTTGGCGCGGCTGCTTTAGCGGCCCTGTTTGTAAGACGCCAGCATGAAAGCCTTTCTCTCCTTCTTCCCTTCATCTCCTCTGAGAATGTTATTATGGCAATGAATTGATGGCTTGTCACTTTCCAGACTTGCGGACCGCTCAGCGAAGTAGTTAGGTAATGGCCCGCTTCGTAGGAATAAATAAATAAATAAATGAAACAAAGTATAGCGAAGTGAAAACACCTCACACCCTGCTAAATAAATCAGAAGTAGCCGTGAATTGGCGTTCCTGGAGAGTGTGGGTGAGAGCGTGATGTATTTTTTATGCTCAGACATCTAAAAGTGGTGTAGGAACATCACAAAAGAAGAAAATATCTTGTGTTTTTCTGTCTTTCAGTCTCTCACTCTCTCTCCCTCTGTCTCTCTCTCTCTCTCTTTAAAAAGGAGAGTTCTAAGACTTTAAAAGGAGAGTTCTTAGACGTGCACTGTTTTTTTTTTCTTTTTCATTTTTGGAGCAATGCCATACAGGAACCCATTTGGTTCATTAATGAACCTTTCAGTGGGTGAATGAAAAGTTGAGATAAACCAGTGTGAAAAACCCTGGAATAATGTGCACATAATGTTAAGATTCAGTTCAAATAATTAAAAAAAAACATACATTTGGAACCCAGAATAATTCAGGAGCATTTCCTTAACTCTCACTGTTATTTAGTGCTGTACTGCACAATAAAGATGCTGCGTACTGACGCTATCTGGTGATTTGCAGCATGGTCGTGGTGGAACATTGACAGAGTTGTCATCTCTTCAAATGTAGAATTGAATAATAACTATGTTTTTTCTTAATTTAGAAAAGAATTGTATGTTTTCTGTCATGAAGTCTTGGATTTTCAGCAGCATTTAATGTACTGGATCCTGCTACAGCACACACAAGCACACACTACATTCTGCCTGTCTCATTGCCTCTGCTGTGATTTCTATAGCTGATTGTTTGCTATGCGATACACTGTCACAGATAACAATGGCAGAGCAGGGTGGCTTGTTGTAGAAAAGAAAAAGCCGCAGGCCCTGCTAAACAGCCCAGTGTTTGTACCTGTGGTGAGCCTCCCCACCACCCCCTCCTCTCTTAACCCCCTTACACCCTCTCCCAGGTATATCTGCCAGCTAAATACACCTGCCTCCAGGTGTTCTCACTGCAAAACAATTAGGGTGCAGGCCGTGGCTCCAATGATCACAGCTGAGGGGAGCATCTCCTTTGTAATGATAACAGGCTTGCAAAAAAACAACCAGGTAAACACACTAATTACGTTTGAGAAAAAAACAGATTCCTCTCGGATGAATGAGCCCTCGCAGCTACAGGAGAAAGACTTCTTTTCTTTAAGGTGTCCCAGACATGAGCCTCATACAAGACATAGAGGTTAACAAGAGCAAATTGTCACAAAGTTATTGTTTGTCTCGAGACAAAGAGAATGTAATTAGCTGTTTTTGTCCCCAAACAGCTAAAGGGGTTCATTTATTCCACCCTGTACAGTGAGAGAATGTATAGGCATTACTACATTAATGCCTCAATTGCAAACTATATGGATATCTCTAAAGAGGGACCTAATTTTAAAAAATATATTTTTAAAGGTTTGTCAACAGATTCAGACTTCTTTTCCTAATTTCCATGAATATGGAGCCTGCACCTTAAAAATGAAGGAGACAAAAAGGGCTTCACCACTTTTGCATCATTAAAGATGCTGTTTCTTTTAAAAACTGAACTGATGCTGAAAGCAAAAGTGTTTCTTTTGTTTTGTGACTCCAAAAAATTCTTTTAGCACTGTCACTTTTAGAAGTGCACATTTTAGTTTCATAAGTACTAAATAGTATTTCACACTAGTTACTCCAATAATAAATCCTTAATAAGTACAAAAGTGTATAGGGAATGCATCACTGAAGAGGAGAAACTGTGCTGATGAGTTTATATATGGAGGGCATATGGTGCCACTGCAACTCTAAAAGTCAGAAATATAGATCACTTTGTGCCTTGTGCAAGAAACAAGAAAGCAGTTATATAATCAGTGGGTTTTTAGCAGTGGGCGTCTTGTGGCTAATTGATGTAGAGGGTCTTTTGAAGTTGAAGGGAGTCTGGAGAGAGCTAGTGATCTGAGGAAGTGAATAGAGCCTCCGTCGCCGCTGCTTGATGCCAATCTCACCCAGACTGCCGCACCCTGTGCTAGCTCGCCATCCAGCTCTTCATTTCTGATGCCCAGAAAACTGAGATAAAGTTTGGTGGCATCAAAGTTTTCTCTTCATACAGTGCGCTTCCATGTTCCATGTAGTGTTGGAGTCTGGGAGGCAAGTTAGTCATAGTCTCTTAGTCTTGCCACTGTTGTGTTTAGCTTAGGTGGAATAGAGGTATTGCAATTGGCCTAATGCTAATGAGGCAGGGAGAGCTAAAAGACCAAGTCAAGAGGCGGAAGACCCGGTGCGGAAGAGTCAGGGACCCAGCCCACTGTAATGAAGGCAATTGGCTGGTCATTTTGTGATTCAGTCAAGCATGAGCTGTACATATGTAGCCCTGCCTAGGTGCTTATCTCTCCAATAACTGGTAGCGCCAGTGGCAGTGAGCACAGTGAGTAAAGGTTACTCTGCCCACTGCTCATTGCGTTCAGTGCTACTTCATGTAACGTAATTCAACTTCTTGTTGATAGGACAATGTTTTTTGATCCATAGCCTTGCCTCGAGTAATGTTTGAGGTGCAGAATGAAGTTGTAATGTGCACCGTAGCTCACCACTGCAGGTGTCGAGGGAAAAAAAGGCATTACCGAGATTGTTTTCTTTTTTATTCCTTTTCAAATAAGACAGTGGGCCCTGGCCCAGTAGAAGAATATAAATAGACTACTGTGCAGTGGCAGGACTTTGATTCCATACATTCTGATGTGCTGCTTGTTGCTGGTTTATTGATGGGCCGATCTGTATTTGCAAATGAAACTGCACCAGCGCAGGGCTACAATGGACCAGAAGCTCAGGCGAATGAGTGCAGACCCAATGCTTTAGCCATATATTACAGCCAGTGAATTCCTAAACAGCTTTAACATGGCAAACACACTTCCGCCTAAGCTACAGTATCATAAACATACATTCGGAATACAGCCTGCTTGTATACACATGCACAAATATGTGCACACATGTATTGAAATTAGAGTGGTTTCAATAGAGTTGAGCAAATATGTTGATGTTGGCACCAGTTATGATTCTAATACTGGCAACCAACACCTTTCCTATGTCTGCAGAATAATTGATGGCATATAATTATGGCTATTAATGTTTTCTATTATAGTTTTCAATAATTAAAAGGCATGTGGTCTACGGCTGCTTACGTCATGAACACTTACAGTATTAAATAACAGCATGTTATTTGCATCTACGCAGCTGAATATATAATATAT
>JBBPDE010000031.1:194175-209234 GCA_037974605.1 Nannopetersius ansorgii | reverse complement strand
TGTGTGTGTGTGTGTGTGTGTGTGTGTGTGTGTGTGTGTGTGTGTGTGTGTGTGTGTGTGTGTGTGTGTTTGTAAGTGCATTCTTGCCTTGGGGAGGTAGTTTTTTGCCCTCTCAGTGGTTATCACTGCAGCTTCAGAATGACAGCTGGGTTGAGGCGCAGCACGATGATTGGCCATCAGATCTGAAGTGCGGGGGTGTAGGTAATGTCTTTGTCAGGGCAGCTCATTCACCACTTTCTCATAGTTTGTCAGTAGCAGTTGGACACATGTGGCCAGAGTATTCCAAACAAAGTTTTGAAATGACTATGGCCATGACCCCCAAGGTGCATGCAGTAATTGTGGGTGGGCATTTGGGTGCTGGGGGAGGGAGCTGCAGTACACTATGCTTAACACCACTCTGAGTGACACACTGAAACACAGTACCAGGGGGGATGCTGCCTGAGAACACATTTCTGAAGTGCAGATCACATATGTTTCAATTAATAATTATTTGAGCAGCAGTCAGTTCTCTTCTTGGGTACTCCAGTTGCTTGGTCGGTATCTAGACTTTAAGACTTAATTATAGCCTTTAAAAGAATACAACTCTTCAAAATAAAGATGTCAAAATTCTTTTTCCTGAATAATGTCAGAAGAAAAAAGGTCCCCTAAAATACCTTTCACCTGGGTGTTTTCAGAGTTCACCTTTCATTCTTTTGGAACTTAAAGTGGTTCTTCTATGGATCTTCTATCTTAAATGAACTCTCTTGGACTCCTTTATTTTTAAAAGTGAACATATGCTTTTAATTTATGGGCAAATATTCTTTTCTGTTATAAAATATATACTTGAAATAAAGTATATAAGTATATATATATATAATTATATACTTATACATAAGTATGTATATAAGAAATGTCTGCTATGTGCAGTCAGAAACATTTTACACATTGTTACCATACAACTAAACGCAGGTGGGCTTTAGTGGGAGACTTGTGAAAGCATATCAAATGAATTACTAACCATTAATACATTATGAGTTCTCCTCTGACTCGCTGCAGCATGTAGGGGCAGAAAAGCTAATGGCCGTAAATTATTTCCATGACTGTCTCTCTGTGGGTACACTAGCGCTCCTCCATGTCAACTGGGAGTGATTCTGTAACCCATACTGTTGTACAGCAGTAATGGAAGACGTCTGGGCTGAAGCTTGCCGGTCCACATTAACCTTTAAAGCTTGGGCCTGGAACTAGGGAGGCAGAGGGCCTCCATGCTGCAGCCCATGCAGGAGGGACCCTACTGAAAGACTGCTAGAGACAGCTGCCCTCGACTATTTTTAAAAATGCATTTGTCCCTTCGTACTCCCTTGGTGACTGACTCAGCTGAATATTGGTCCTGTAATGCTGGGCACTGCCGGAAGCACACCACGCAGTGTCTTCTACCCTCAAGCAGACTAGCTCTTTTAATCACAGCTTTGAAAGGTAAACCCCCCAAATTCTCTAACTATACTGTTTTGGGGACAAATGTTGTCACTAGAGTGATACCTATAAAATTGTATTTTTTCTTTTTAAGTAATATGTTGACTCAAGGTTTTGTGGCTATGCTTTCAGTACATTTTATTAATATCTTATATGAATACTCATAAAATATAGGTCTTTAAATGGTGCTTTCCTTGTAATTGGGTATAGGAAACTTGTAAAGAAACTATACTTTATGTTGAGTTTCTTTTCATTTCAAAAAGGTTTTTCACAGTCACTCCAAAAATTATTATATAATATTGTTTTATTATTATTTTAATCAGTGATTCTCAAACCAGTCATCTGGGCCCTCCAAAAGGTCCAGATTTCCAAACTCCCAATACATGTGGAATGTCTAGGAGCCCTGAGAACTGGTTTGAGATCCACCCATATTTGTATCTTTAGGCAAGCAAAAGTGTCTCATCTATGCCTTTGCTCAAAAGAGTCCTTTATGCCAACTTTAATTTTAAGAGCACTGTATCAGGCTAGATCCACTATTAAGAGAAGGCATTGCCTTGTGTTGCATCAGGTTTTCATAGATGTATATCACAAAACTAGCATTGCCCAGTGGCATTTTAAATTATGCATCTCTGTGTGATTATATTCTTCATTCTAGCAGCATTGTTCTACACTGTATTCAGTCTCTTCTCTATAATCCAGAGCACACAGAGCAGAATCATTTGAAAAAACACTTTTTACATCAGGAATGAGGAGGGGGCAGGGCATTGTTTGTTTTTGCTTCTACTTGTTTGTTGGGAGTGTGTCCATGTGTGTGGCCTTATATTTTCTGTTTGTGGAGTTCAAATGTTCACATAATGATAATAATACTGAAAATGCATAGAAGTGGGAACATTAACTGGCCAGCAGGAACTCTGCTCTTTTCTTCACAAATTCAAAATAGAAGAATGATCACATTTTGCTTACTAAGGTTAAGGTTTAGGCTTGGTGTACTACTAGTTAGCTGCAATACTAGACATGAGCAAAGGCGGACTGGGACAAAAAATGGCCCTGGCGTTTTGGGGTAGAGCAGCCCACCACATTTAATTACGCACACCGCCCATCTTTACGCTCCCATGAATGTGTAGTATTCAATAAGTTGTGAACTTACTCATTCAAAAATGATCCAGCTGAATCTTTTAATGAGTATTTGAGGAAAAAAGAGAGGGCATTCTGTATGTGTAGGCTTGTGTGCCAGAGCACGCGAGAAAAAGAAAGAGAGGGAGAGAGAGAGAGAGACCCAAAAGTTGCCTTCTACTCACCCCACAACCAATAACAGATGATTAACTGCTGTCTCTCTGTTAATGTTGATGAATGGTGGTTACAAAAACAATGCTCTCACTTTCAATAAGATGATTTAGTCCAGCATGGAAGACATAAAATAACTAACTTAAGGGTCCATTGTTTTTTGTAAGTGTACACAATGTGCTATAAATAGCCGTTCTCCTTGTAACACTGCCGATATTATTCACTGACGATATTATTAGCTTATCACCAGATTTCAAAATTGTAACAAGACAAGCTCACGGCCGTAAAACAACTTTTATTGGTGAGTTATCACCATAACTTTGCAAACAGCTAGTTTATATACCACCATTAACTGTCTAGTATAGCACAGATTTACAAAGGGTGGATAATGTGTTCCTTTACTCATAACTGAACGCAGTCCGCAGGTTCACTGCCGCGGCCACCACCATCGTCAGCTGATGAAGGTCCTGCAGCAAACATGTCTGTAACTTTTGCACATTTGGCAGCTTCTGCCTGAAGTGCCATTTTTTTTTTATCTCTCTCAGTTTCTCTGCGCCCCCTTTACGGTTTCTCTCTCCATCTCATCCACTGGCACAGAGCCAAATGGGAGGTGTTTACAGATATGATTGGGCCAGCCCCCTATTAGTAAGGGAAAGAAGCAATGGGCCGCAGATGAGAATTTGAGAGGCCGATGGTCACGAAGTAAACTTCTGTGCTGACTTTTTAGACCAATGCATCACACAGACACAGGGACCAAAGAGAAGGGGAACAATTGGCTTTTAAAAGTTGATTGGGCCAGCCCATGTACAAGTCTTGTGGGCCGCTCAGACCAATAAATAAATAAATAAATACATACATAAATAAATAGACGATCGGCCCAAATAGCACTTCGGCCCACCGGGAAGATGCCTTATACGTCAGAAGGACACGAGTCAATGAAATGTCCTCACATAGAGGCTATAGTAATACCTAACACACCTAAATGTGTGCGTGTGAACTGTTTTCCCCATAAAATTCAGGACTTAATATGCTGATGTCCTCGTTGTTGTCATCATTGTCTCGTTTCGATTTTACAGTATTGTATTGGCAGCGCAGTGTCTGCAGAAACGGGCCACAGGAGACAGGCTCGCAGTACATGTGCTAATTATGATCTTTAATAAGAATTAAAAATTATGAACCCAATTCCATACTAAAAGGGCTACGACCCGGCCATATAACTGGGGTTGAACTCGACTGGTCGTCACACAAGCTCTTTCTCTCTCAGTCCAACTCTCCGGGCGCACATGAGTTACAGCAGAAATATCAGCAGCGCGGTATCTGTAAACAACAGCGCCCATAACCTCATTAAAAATTATTTATTTTCATCTCCGCGGAAGGCGAACGGGCACTTAAAATCTGTCAGCGTTCTGAAATGCCAGCGATTGTGCCATAGCGCGATTGCGCCATTTCTCAACAAAATATGGCCTATTGTGCATAAACAAATATCAGGGCCTGGTATGGAATTATAAAAATGTCACCACAAACCAACAAGTGCCGCAAATACATATTAAGACGCTGCGTCGCAAGAAGAATGAGAAGAAAAATGTGATGCTTAAGAGGCATTAAAATTGTATGATGTACTGAATGCAAGTCAAATATGACTGCTCTGTTTGAGGCGGGGGTTTTGGGGGGTGGGGTAAACAATGCAAACTGTCACGGAGCACAGACCATTAATGTCTCCAAACTAATGTTTACATCCGAAATGATCTGTCATCGGCCACCGCCATGACTTTTACGGCCCGAGAGAGAAAGAAAGAAAGAGAGAGAGAAAACATTCCACTCCGGCCCTTCCTGGAATCAGATCGCTTGTTTTCAAGACAGCGTCAGTCAAGACCTAGAAGTGCAGATTTATGTCTGCACTAGAATAATATTTGATTGTTTCTCTTATATCTAATTTCTGACACTACATTTATTTTAAACCACAGTTCGGATTAGGGAGGGTCTTTTTATACCCAAGAAGAGGAAATATAGACCACATGCGAGGGTTATATTTCTTGTGGGAGGAAGTGTGTTTCACTGCCTTGACACTGACGCGTTATTTTCCAGCGCTGTTTTTAATCTCTCTTGTTATTGTTATAAATAACACTTTATAGAGTGTTTGTTTGTTTCACTTTTTATTACCGCATCATTATTCAGCTTCTTGCATTGTTTTGATTAATTATCCCGACGAAATGATTATAGTAGATAAAGTCGTATTAACAACGCATGAGATTATTTCTGTAATTTTAAAGTTTATCATTTATAAGCATCTTAAAAACTGTTATAAGAAAGTGTTAAAAAAAAACGTCTACGTAAAATAAAATTTAAACATATGGCATGTGGGGCATGTTTTTTTATGCCCTTTTTATTTTTATATGCATACACATACATATAATTCCCGATGGGTATTATTGCTAAGAAAGCCTGAAACTTAACGAACACGTGTAAAAAGGAGCCGCTGTAATTGAAACTAGTACTATGCAAGAGCTTAAGCAGGATTCTCCAGATCAGATCATGGAGTTCTGTTGAGAGAGGGGTTGTTCTCTTCAGCGGCTCTATGCTGCCCTCTTTTGGTTGGTTGAGACCATATCAGCCTGGGTCGGAGGTCAATAAGGAGAACAACTGGGAAGAACCAAGGTTGGCTGAGATATAAAGACCAAAAAGAGACCAAAGGCTTTTCACACTGAAATAGGAGGATCAACATTGAATGTAAGTTTGGTATAAACACTTCAAATTACAATTCCATCCACACCAGATCTGGCTCACAAAAAGTGAAAAAGAAATAGAGGGACAAAGACAGTGATGCTTCCAACATATTCACAAAGTAAATTCTGTGGGTTACAGAACTGGACTTCAATGAAAGATCAAAAGACACATTTGGTGTCTGAAGTTCTGTACTTTTTCACCGTAGCTGAAAGGTGTCTAAGAAGACATTTAGGTGACATACACCATTATGTTTTGTCTAAATTAGCCTAATGGTTCCAGTGCAAAACTAAAGAGGATTTAAAAAAGATTCTTCTGCGGGCTGTTCCTTTAACATGATTATTTGGATGGCTCATTCAATGTGTCAGTCTGAAAAATCCATTGCACTCTGCCTTCTCGGCCATACTGGCCAGCTCCATTGAGCCTTTTGGAGTGCGGGTGTCCCATCGTAGACAAGGCTAATCTGGGCCGCCCTGCACCAAAGGGGGAAAGCATATGCTCTAGAGACTCTGGAGACTGTACCAGTTGCCCCTTTTTGAGCACTGAAACCAAGCACTACACTACCCCACCAGCTGCTGTGAAAGACGCCTGCCACCAGGGACAGCTCTCTCTGGGAGGCCTCCTGAGTGGGAGATAGAACAGAGAGAGAGGGAGTGAGAGAGATGCTGATCCTGTTTTGCACTTGTATGCTTATCAGCGCTGCTTAGCGCCCTTTCTCCTCCTGGCTAATACGCACAGACAAAAGCAGCATTAGCAGAGCTGCTGCTGGGCTGGGAGGGAGCAGGAGAATGGCTGTTGCCGAAGCAGAATCTCCTTGTGTGTCCAGCCAAGAGCAGAACACAGAGTGTTCAGCCTCCTGTGCCATGAGGAGAACAATTGTGGCTGTCCTGTGAGCATATGGGTGCAAGGGGGGAATTATGTAAATATGCACAGAGCAGCTTGTGGGGTAACGCTTACAGACTCGTGTGTGCGGCAGGTCACCACCCTCTTCCTCACACATTAAAAGCCCTCTGTCACCAGCACAACAAAAGCCTGAAACATTTACACCATTTACAGCTCCCAGACATCTATATCCACAACCAGGCATGAAGATGAAGGCAGAGAATTTTCACGATGGTAAAAAGTTTCTAAATGGTCCTTGGCTTAGCTTTACTGGCAGAGAGGCATTACTTAAATTGTCTGTATCTATTTTTTTTTTGAATATTATCTTTTCCCCTGAGATTCACATACGAAGTGTCTGGATGTAAATACCAAAAACAGTCATAATCAATTTGACATGAGCATTATAACTTCTTTTTAATCACTTTTTAGGACTTTTCTTTAGGGCTGATATAGAATGAGTTTTATTGGAGCTGCTAGTGGTCTAGTGGTTAGGGAGTTGCGCCTCTGATCAGAAAGATGTGGGCTTGATTCCAGGGACTGCTAGTGGCACCACTGAGGTACCCTTAAGCATGGTACTGTCTAAAAACACTTCTCCGTGGGTGGTACCCCACTGCTTCACTTAGTGAATGGATTAAATTCAAAGAAAGAAATTCACACTTTGTGCTGTTCTGTGTTCACTCGTGACGTTTCATTGTTAGCTTCCTTGTGTTACGTCTTATTCAAATTCAGTCCTTATAAAAAACATTCCTTATAACTTATGTGTAAATGGTGGGGATACATTAAATTGTAGGCCAAATGGGCAGATACGTGAATGCAAATCGTGCAGTTTTTAAAAGAACAGAGAAAAGTTTTCCTTTTAAAATTTGCCTTATGCTTCGACCATCCCTTAAAAAGTTCTTTAGGGAATCAGAAGTGGTCCTTCTAAGGTAAACCATCCGAAGGGCCGTTTTAGAAAACTAACGCAATATTTAAAACGATTTCAGTAGACAACTTGACAGAGATACGTTTCTAGTTGGAAGTCTCAGGGGCTCCACTTGTTTGACTTGTTTCTTGTTTATCCCCACCTCAGTCCTAAATGGAGAGAATTTGTGTTAGTTTTTCGCCAGCCTTTGGGGGGTTCTAAAATAATTAAAATTGGGAGTCGGAATAAAGTCGCGTCATTAAATATTCACGTTCAGCGGTCACCCAAGCATGGTGTGTCTCTGCGAGCTCTTTTCACATGCTAAGTGTTAATAAAGTCCCAGAAGATCGCCGACTTGATTGCATTTCTCGCGGACGCCGCTGGTTCTGGCCTGTCGAGGCGGAGCGCGCGCGCTCGCCTAAATTGTTCCTGATGTGCCTCGTACTAATTACCGGCGCCCCGAGTAATCTCCCAAGATTACAGCAAGCTGTCACAAACAGCGTGCGAGTAGCTCGGCGTGCCACAGGGGGACGGAGGGTTTTGTCACTTTTTATTGTTGCTCAGCTTGCTTTGACAGTGACGAGCCACTGCACGCGGGGTTAATTCGCCCCCTCCTGTCCCTCACGAGCATCGTTATCTCCCCTCAGCGACTGAGGCCGCTGATAGGAGTGAAGTTTTGAATTCGCTTTACTCGCTCGGAGGCATCTTCTCCGTTTCCGCCAGGTGCTGTCCGTGTCTGTTAAATTGGCCTTGACGTTGTTTCTGAGAGATTGGAGCTGGAGGTGACTTAGGGGGCGCTGAGACCTGCACCTATACAGCCCATGTGTGGAAGAACACGCCTCTATGAAATCTCTGCACTGCTTTTATGAAGGGAGACATGTAAGTTATTATGCAGGCAGAGACCTGCCTGGAAGCGGAATGTGTCGCACTGGCCTACCGACCACATCAGCAGTCTCTGTACATACGAGTACTTTCTCAGCATCACTGTTTTTCATAGTAATTGGAATGCCATTATCTCGCTATCAAAAGAAAGGGGGCAAACAAACAAGGTGGGCGACAAAAGCAGTGGGCGTTAGGCCCAAAAGCCTTCAAACGGCCGTGAAAGCGAACCAGAGAGCGCGTTAGACCTGACAGACACGTCCAGCGACACGTTCCCTAATGGGAAGCGAACACAAGCCAGCCTGTCCTCAGCTTTGAAGAGTCTCGCAACGTATCAAAAGGGAGAACTGGTACAGAGGCAGAGGCACAGATGGAAAGCTGTTTTAAGCGCTGATGCTCATTCAGACACCTAGGCGTGAAAACGGGGCGATCAGACATTTAAGTTTTACTGTATAACGTCGGTCTATATAGGCTATGCAAATGTGCTGTTTTGTTGTTCTCTCTGTGTTAAAGGTTCCACAACATGGATAATAAAATAGTTTGATGTAGTACGTACAAATTGCTAAATTTTCAGAACATGCTGTTCCCACTCCGTACAGTCCATATATGGAATTTGTACTGATAAACAGTCAGTTTTATATTATTATTTCTGTGATGTCACAACAAACTAACACGTTTACATATAGCTGGTTTTCCATGTTAAGAAATGTTTAGCTTTGTGCTCTCATGCTGACTTAATGAGGAGAGTTTCAGCCCTGCTTCATAAATGAAGCATGATCCAGGAAAACCAACCTGATTTGTGCGTCTGTTTATTGGAAAACGGTCAAGTAGAAATGCATGATGACTATTTTTGGTAACCGTATCTACACTGATAGCTCATTTGAAGACCCCAGTGAGGAAAATAAAAAGCAATAAAAATGTAGGGTATAGTTATAGAGAATGTATGGAGAGGTTTGTCCTGGCTAAAAAATCCAGCAACGACAAGTTTATGTTCATACTTTGTTGGTATTTGATGGTCAAAACTAGATTCTTTTTGATGGTCAGACTAGGACATCCAGTTGGACTAGGCTAATAGGATCATCAAGGAAGAAGCACCCGGTAAATTACCACAATGATTTTTTTAGCAGAGAAAGCATCTACATATGTATAAGCCTTTGTCATTTTTATTGTATATCACTTATAAGTGAGTAGTAACAAGCTGTATTGATGTCTACTCCAGTAAAGGGTTCATTGATGTGTGCTGTCCTGAATATTCTAAAAAGAGAAATTTGTGAGGAAAGATATCTAGTTTTACATTTGAGTTACACAAAGCTGTTACATTTGTGTCATTAAAATGTACTTATTTTTACATTTTTGTGTTTGACTTAATTCACTTGTTTCAATAGTTACAGCATATATACTGCTTTACAACTGATCACAAATCATAATATTGAAATAACTTTATTTTAAACCAAAAGTGCAAAAAAGAAACTTCAGTCCCTGTAAATAATAATAGTATATTTTGTTTCCCACTTTTTAACTGGTTTACATATTTTAGAACAGAGTGATATTTTTCATTGCTAATTTACCTACAGCTTGAGGATACTGGTATGAGTTCATGACAGTTCACTGACAGTTCACAATACAGATGCTGGATGTGCTAAGAAATTCAGTAATTCTGTGTTTTTAATGAGGTATTTTCAAGTTTTGTGTTATTATTTCAAGTTACAGTAGCTTCAGTTGAATGTGATAGCATCTCTATTAAAGTTTTAATTGTTTAACCAGCTTACCTATCTTTGTTGAAAATGTTAAGCTACATAAAAGGGGGTAACAGCCTGCATTCCATTATGACATTTGACAGACCCCTTATCCAGAATGACGTCTTATCCAGAGCGACGTACATCGGTGCTCATGTAGTCCACTTCTGTTCCTTAAACCTGTAAAGCTGTAAATCAATGACTGCTGTTCAACCAAGATACTGCAGGCTAAGTACACCTAAACAACACCTGTCAAAGAAAAGTCAGAAGTTAAGGCAAAAGTAAGGAAGGCATTGAGATAAGAGGCTTTTCCGGTTTGTTTGTTTTGGGTGTGGGGGGAGATGGGGAAGAAGAAATAAACTAGAGGCATAGTTAGTCACCCAAGTGCTCCTTAAAGAGGTCGGTCTTCAGACGATGTTTGAAGACAGTGAGGGATTAATCTGATCGGAAGAGGGAGTTCATTCCACCACTGGGGGGCCAAGACTGAGAAGAGTCTTGACGCATGCCTTCCTCTTCTTTTGAGCAGCGGAGGCTCGAGACAAACAGTGCTTACATCAGTGTTTAAAGTAGTCCACAACTGTTCTTAAACCTGTAAAGCTTATAATTAAATCAACAACAGCTATTTAACCAAGTTACTGCTGGCTAAGTTACACACCATAACAAACCCTGTCAATGAGAAAAAGCAAGTCAAAGTAAGTAAAAACAGTAAAACAGGGTAAGTGGCTGAGGGATTTGTAAATATATAGGAAAAGATATATAAGACATGCGTGGGAGGACTGGCCAGTCGCAGGAGGGAGTTCATTCCACCACTGGGGGGCCAAGACCGAAAAGAGTCTAGATGCATGTCTTCCTCTTCTTTTGAGCAAAGGAGGTTCAAGACGAGCAGAGCTTGATGCCCTGAGAAGACGAGAAGTGACACGCTGCTTGATCAGTGCAGACAAGTAAGGAGGTGCATGACCATACTTAGCCTTAAGGGCAAGTGTTAAGATTTTGAACTTAATGCGAGCAGCCACAGGGAGCCAGTGAAGGTTCTGTAGTACAGGCGTAGTGTGTGAGAATTTAGGAAGATTGAAGACTAACCTCGCAGCTGCATTCTGAATCAGATGAAGTGGTCTCGTTACCTTCACTGGCAGTCCAGCCAGAAGTGAGTTGCAGTAGTCCAGCTTAGAGATGATCAGAGACTGGACGAGTAACTGTGTGGTTTCCGTGGTGAAGCCCTAAGAGGATGAGAAGTGACACCTCTTACACCAAAATTCTCATACACCACTCCATTACTGCAATCCTTTCACTGGCTTCCTGTGGCAGTCATATTAGATTCTAATGCTTCCCTAGTAAACCAAAAATGATTCAGCTGTTGTACCTATCAGCACTAATCATGGGTCACAGCTCGCCCTCTTGGAGCAAAAACCACAGCCCAACTTGATTCACCTCTTCTCAAAGAGAACACAAACTTCACAAATAACTTAAAAAAACTCTTGTGTGTGTGTGATCCCTGGTGGATAAACTGTACAATACAATGCAAATTCAGTACATTTCCAAAATGTCTTTGTTGTGCATCAGACTCTCAGCACTGTATAAGCTTACCTGTTAGCATGGTTAGACTGAAATTTGGAATTATATATTTTAATAGCAGCATAATAATCTGTGAAAAAATGCATGTAGGTAACTCAAATTGACCTTAGTAAAGATGATATTAATAGTTGAGAAAATGCATCATGTTGCTTTGATATTTTCATTACAATTCACTAATAGCAATTCAGTATTGCAGTGCAAATTCAGACCCAGCATTTACCAAAATAATATTTTGTGTCCAAACAATCTGTTAATCTGTGCTAAAGATGCACAGTGCTGTGATTAAAATATGAATGTTTAACACGTCTTGTATCCCCAGTGACTCTTTGACTCACATCTGACCTTGGCTTTGACTGTCTGACTGACTCAGCTACGCTGTGGCTGCAGGAACGCAATCAGAGTGCTGAGACAATGTGCTCTTCCACCCTCCGCTCCCCTGTGTACCCTCTTCACAGAGCAGCACTGTTTACCGCCTCTCCGATAGGCCCTTAATTCCTCTTTTGTGCAGGGAAATGGGAAACGGGATAGATCCCTCTTGTGAGAGCACCAGCGATGAAAACTAATGGAATCCATTCAAAGTATAGTGTCTCCTGTGAAACACATGCAAACGCTTCAGCTTTCACTCCTCTTTCTCAGACACAAAAAGCAATTACGCCCCAAGCCTCCCGTGTGATAGCCCTGGCTAAGCTGACGTCCCACGGGCGGCCTCACCATGCACAGTACTTCATTTCCCAGGTCTCCTTGCTTTCTCCCATCGCAAATGAAGAGCTCCTTGGCTTCATAGAAACGATGGGATTAACACATAGACTGATTGTAATGTACTTACATGGACCACATTTGTACTAGTGCCTATGTCCATTCTTCAAGATTTTGCTCAAATGTACAATTTTCCCTAAATACATGCTCTGCAGGGTATTCTTTAAGGACATCCTGTTAAAATCTTTCAAAGGGAAAATGCGTAACAAAAGAAAGATAGTCAAAAAGGTAATGTTCTTAAATGTTAATAAATGCTTTACTTTAAAAGCATACACTTTAAAGATGTTATGTTGTGTGTTGTTATTGTGTCATATTACAACAACATATTACAATAACAGTTGTGTTATTTAACATGGGCAGTGTGTTCAGATATTGACATAAAAGTGTATTTTAATTACACAGTCTATGTTAGAGATATGCTGTGTTCCTGAGGCCAGAAAGTAAATTTATTGAAAGGTGACAGCTAAAAAAGTGTTTATGAGTTCCAAATATTAGAATATGCTGACAGCCACTGGGGAAAAGACATTACACTGGATACTTTATGTAACACTGTATACTTTATGTATGTGTGTGATCTTGTCCTTGACTGCTGCGCTCGTCAGATGGCCTCCCTCTCTAACCAGGGGACAGCGAAGGTCATAGCTGACGAGTGTGAGTGTGCTTTAGTCCATCAAAGCTCCCAAGTGAATTTACAGAACAACTTCAGAGCCTCCAACACAAGCCCACAACTCACTACTTTCTATTTTTCCTGCAGAGGAGAGGACAGAGCCAGGGTCAGCCATGGTGCCTCAGGCCAGGAGATACAATGAGTGTAACACACATATTGGAGGTGTGTGTCTGCGTGAGTAAGTAAGTTTTTGTATATTTTAAGTACAAAAGATCCCAAAATCTTAGAAAAGATGTGGTTTTACAAAATCTACATGATTTATGTTAGTTGAGGTTAATGTTAGGTTTTGCATAGAGGTGGTTCCATCTATGTAAAACATATGAAACATAAGCAAACTTGTGCAAAAAATGAACAGTATAATTGGCCCTATATAAAGGTTGTGACCTCATACCGGAATCACAATGTCCCCATACTTTTGTCACATGCTAATCTGTCTGATCTGGCATTTTATGTATTAGAACATCCCCGCTAACTCATGATTCTGGGTCTCCCCTGGCTGAATTTACATTACCCTGTCGTGGATTGGACAACTGCGAGGATTTTGCAGTGGGGACGAGAATGTGCTTCCCATAAGTGAGAGCTCCGCTTGGGGATCACCTCCATCGAGATCCCTAAGATGAAGACTCCAAGGCAGATACCCCTGCAGTATTATGATCTGGCAGACGTTTTTCGCTCCCTCACTCCGCACCGACCGTGGGACTGTGTGATTGGTCTCCTGCTGGGGAAGGAACCTCCGTGCTGTTGTGTCTATCCGTTATCGAAGAAGGAGACGGGAGCAATGGAGGAGTACATCTCCGAGGCACTCAGGCACGGGTACGTTCGCCGGTCCCGCTCACCCGTGTCAGCTAGCTTTTTCTTCATATAGAAGAACGAAGGGGGGCTGCGTACATGCATAGTCTGTGCATCGTGGTTTAAACACAGTAACCGCAGTATGCGCATCCGCTCCCACATCCACATCCCCCCGGACATTGAGGAGCTCTGTGGAGCAAGCATATACACCAAGCTCGGCCTGCGAAGCGTATATAATCTTGTGTGCATTAGGGAGGGCAACGAGCATTCAGTACAAATTCCGGTCACTATTAGTATTCCGTTATGCCATATGGCTTGGCAAACGCCCCCTCATGCTTCCAGGCATTCATGAATGATGTGTTTTATGACTGGTTGCTCAGGTTTGTCCTCCGTCACCTGCCTGCGCATGAGGTATATATAAAGGCCAAGAAAAGCGAATTCCATGTCCAAGAAGTCGCATTTTTTGGCTATCGTGGTGAGTGGCCCGAACACACCACGGTAAAAGAGTGAAGGTTTATTAAGAACTTTAGCACTGTGGCAGCGCCCCTCACCAGTCTCCTTAAGTGGACACCAAAACATCTAAAAGTCCCATCGACTCGTGCCGCATTCGCACAGCTGAAGGAGTGTTTCACCTCCGCGCCAGTACTAAAATTACCGGACCCCACAAATCCTTTTGTCGTGGAGGTGGACGCTTCGGAAGTAGGACTAGGAGGGGTGCTGTCGCAGTATTACAGGGCCCTGTGCAGATTACATCAGTGTGCCTTCTTCTCGAGAAAGCTGACCGTCGCAGAGCGAAATTACGACATAGCCAATCGCAAACTGCTGCCGGTCAAGGCGGCGTTAGAAGAGTGGCGTCACTGGTTGGAGGGAGCCAGACACCCTTTGACCGTGTTCACCGACCATCAGTGGCTTTACCCTCGGTGGGCTTTATTTTTCAGTAGGTTTAATTAGGTGATAACCTATCGGCCCGGGTATAGAACGGGAAAGAACGGGAAACCCTGTCTTAGCATTTTCCTTCACCCAAGGTCCCGCAAGTAACAGAAACTATTATTCCGGCAGAATTAATAGTCGGTCCCATTAGTTTAGACTTTGACAAAGAAATAGAAAGAATGAATACCCAGAAACCCTTGCCGCTAAATTGTCCTGAAAATAGGC
Organism: Nannopetersius ansorgii; assembly: GCA_037974605.1. Lineage (NCBI taxonomy): Eukaryota > Metazoa > Chordata > Actinopteri > Characiformes > Alestidae > Nannopetersius > Nannopetersius ansorgii. The sequence goes on along the minus strand of JBBPDE010000031.1, from coordinate 194,443 downwards.
AATTTGTGCTTAGGCAGCGAGTAATGAAAATGAGCTCACACAACCCCGGCGATAGGTCATCCCGGAGTCTAAGCCGTAAATACTGGTGGCCATGCCTATGAGCTGATGTTGAGCGAGCCGTGCAGTCATGTACTGTATGCTCTGTCTCAAAATTTTTGTCTTGTTGCCAGCCAAGAAATTAATGCCTCTACCATTTACATTTATGGCATTTGTCAGACGCTTTTATCCAAAGCGACTTCCATTCTCTAACTACAGGGGACAGTCTCCC
>JBBPDE010000031.1:171101-187192 GCA_037974605.1 Nannopetersius ansorgii | reverse complement strand
CTGGGTCCCTGAGCAAGACCCTTAACCCCAAGTTGCTCCAGGGAGACTGTCCCTGTAGTTAGGGAATGGAAGTCGCTCTGGATAAAAGCATCTGATAAATGCTGTAAATGTAAATATCCTCGTCTTTCTATGCTTTTTTGTGGTGATGAATATATTTATCCAAGCACGATTTCTCCGCGGTGCAAGCACTCAGACACTTTAAACTCCACAGTACGATTGATTTCCAGAAGACCTTTCCAACGAGTAGATCAGGGGTTATTCCCAGAAAACTGTTCACCTCGCTGTGGTGTCCCAATACTTTTGCTCAGTGACCCTCCGAGTTGCATATCTCAGCGAGGAATTTAAATATGGGTTTACCTTTATATTTTCTTTAAGGGTAATGCATTAAACTGAGTTCAAAATTAAATCAACATCTTCTGGGAACATATTTAGGGTTTACACTATAAAAATAGGCATTTTAGGCATTTTTTTAAAAAACAATGCAGTTTTTCGATATACGCAGGTGCTCTTGGAACGTAAAAGCGGGGATTACTGTATACGATAAGTAGAGTTGATGAAATGGATAATGAGTTTTGATACAACATTGGTGTATTAAAGTGAAGTATTACTGGACATTTACCTCTTCTTGTGTTCTTCACAGAACAAATGTTGTCATGAACTATTCAGAAATTGAATCTAAAGTTCGAGAGGCCACAAATGATGATCCATGGGGACCCTCAGGCCAGATAATGGGAGAGATAGCCAAGTAAGTTTGAGGGATTTTGATGGTTGCACACTTCTGACTGTTGGATTAAATGAACATTTTTTTCTGTTTGTTTTCAAAGCTTCAAATTAGCCTTGTGCTTATCTACAATACTATTGTTACCCCACAGAGCCACATTCATGTATGAGCAGTTTCCAGAAGTGATGAACATGCTGTGGTACCGAATGCTGAAGGACAACAAGAAAAACTGGCGGAGAGTTTACAAGGTAAACATTGTAATGATGTTTGGAAATATAGACATGCTGGACAATATGTATGTTATGATAAAGGAAAGTGTGATGTCAGGTGTGAGTAGTTACTTTTTGTTGTGGTGTGCACTGAACTTCACTGTTTTCTTAGTCATTGCTGCTGCTTGCTTACCTGGTCCGAAATGGATCAGAACGGGTGGTCACCAGTGCAAGAGAACACCTCTATGATCTGCGCTCCATAGAGAGCTATCATTTCATAGGTAAGTCATCAGTACTGAGTGAGTATTGCTCAGTACATGTTGCTCAGTGATGTGTTCCAGTGATACTGTTCCAGTTCTGCACATATTTCATGCGGCATATACAGTATATTCTGTACTTATGTTTCCCAGTAGTTTATTGTTAAAGCAAGCACTGAAATGTTAAGTCTGTGAGACAATGGAGTGAGACGATGGTCTTAGTGCTGCAGCGTTTATAAAGGCTTACCCAGGATCCCAAAACTGCTTTCATGCCTAACCAGTCACCATGGTTACCATGGTGTCAGCTCAGTGTCCCAAGTGCATTTAAATGTGTGGGGGAAATTTCAGGTTTAGGACAAATTTTAAAATGACTCTGGGTGTGTTAATCTGTCTGAATGTGTTTTTAGCTGAATTTTGTCTCGTGTGCATATAGAGGTAGGTCTTTAGGTTTCTGAACAATGCATAGTGTAGTCATTAATGTCATTTGTTTTACTGGTGTTTGGCAGATGAAAATGGAAAGGACCAAGGTATTAATGTACGGCAGAAGGTGAAAGAGATGGTGGAGTTTGTGCAAGATGATGACAGGCTAAGAGAAGAGAGGAAGAAGGCCAAGAAAAACCGCGACAAATACATTGGTGTATCCTCTGACAGCACAGGGGGCTTCAGATACGGTGAGTCCTGTGCTCAGAAATGCCTCATTCTCCTTTTTTCGTTCTTGCTTTCTCACTAATTCTTCTAACTCAGCAGTGACTCTGTCATCACATGTGTAGCTCAAAATATTCTTGGATGTGCTGAGAAAGGAGAGATGTTTATTAATTCGTCTTCCATGGGGGTCCTCTGTCTTCCTTCAATTCTTACTCCCTCCCAGGAGGTTTGCATTGCCAGATGACTGAGCTATGGGTTTACTTTGTAATCCAGTAGGACTCCTTTTTTTTCTCGCCACATGGCAGTGTAGATTTGATATTTGAATATTTTTATTGAGAGAAAAAATGGTACCCTCTTCTTTCATTGTTTTGTTTTTTTTTTTCCTTAATTTTGATGCTCTTAACTTTGTACTGTCCACTTTCTGCCATGGCCAAGCACATTTCCCACTGTTGGGGCTAATAAATGTTTGTCTTATCTTTTTACCATATTTTAAATCTATTACATAAATGTATTAAATGACTTTGTTTCAGATCTGTGTACTATCAGTTTTAAAAAGGTCTGAAAGCTTCTTTGCTGTTTCATTGATGTGGAGAGCAGCAGAACTCATTGGTTAACATTTAAGTGTCTGACTTTTATGATCACTCATCCGTCATTGCTTCTGAACTTCAAATGTAGTTTTATGTCCTGATCTCTTTCTATGTTTCTGTTATGTGTTAGCAAAACTAATCATACAACTCATTTAATTCACCAAACTGTTTCAAAAATGATTTCGTTGACCAGGATAGTGGTATCAAATAACAGTTCATTAATTTAACACTTCATTAATTTTCCAGGGAAAGTAAAATACTCCAAGTTTAAGGATTTATTGAAATCACATGTTCTCCTTACCTGAAAAAAAGGACATTTTAAGTTCTTTTTTTTTTAAAAAAATATTAATAATCATGAGTTGAGAACTTCCTACATCTCTAGTAGATTCCGGGCTAAAATCCTATATATTTGAGCTTTGCCCAAAACCCTTGTACGCTTGAGCAGTAGGTAGTGGTCCATATGACCACACCAAAATGTCTCCGTAATTGGAGTTGAGAGCCATAATACAGTAATCCCCCGCTATTCGCGGGGGTTACGTTTCAAGGGCACCCACGTATAGTGAAAAACCGTGTTGTTGTGTTTTGGTCAAAAATGCTTTAAAATGTTTATTTTAATGGTGTAAATCCTAAATATGCTCCCAGAACACTTTAATTTCATTTTAAACTCAGTTTAATACATTACCCTTAAAGAAAATGTAAAGATAAACCATACTGTACTGTACAGTTACACTGAATAGAATGTAAATACCGATATTATTTACATTCTGGTAGCCTAGTGGTTACGGCATTCGCCCTGCGACCACCCTGCTGAGGCACCCTGAGCAAGGTACCATCCCCACGCACTGCTCCCCGGGCGCTGTGTTCCTGGCTGCCCCCTGCTTCACTTGGTGAATGGGTTAAATGCAGAGGTTGAATTTCGTGCTGTTCACACTGTGTGCTGTGGTGTGTTCACGTGTGACAAATGGTCACTTTCACTATTACCGTTGTATAGACTGCACTGTAATGCACTGTATAGACGGCCTGTAATTCTCGCCTGAGATGCTGAGCTGCATTGCCAGAAGGTGCAGGGCGTTTGTGCGGCATAGGGCTTTAAGTAGAAATCAGGAGTACATCAGCCAATTACTGGAAATTTAGCTGAATTTATATTCGGATTACTATTTATGTTTGTAGTAAATTAGTTATTTTTAATCATTTAGAACAAAAATGAGTTAAATAATAAAAAAAAAAACCATTGCCACGAAAACAAAATCCACGTTTGACTGGATCTGTGAGTCCCGATTCACGTAAAAATGGGGGATTACTGTATGTTTGCCAGTGAAACTAGCTGATAGGACATAAATCTCTTCCATTTCTTTCTACTCGAGCAGGAGACAAATATGATTCACACTCAAAGTGGGATGATGACTGGGACAACAGTAAAGGGGCTTTCCCTTTTAGCGAGAAACTGGGAGAGATCAGTGACAAGATCGGCAGTACCATTGATGACACCATCAACAAGTTCCGCAAGAAAGACAGAGATGACTCGCCAGACAGATTCAGGTTAGAGCCCCAGGCCATTTCCCTCCCTTCCCTTTTTTCTACATAAGTCATACAATCTTGCAGTAACTTCAGATACTATTACTTTGTCTCCTATTAAACACAAAAGCAAAACAGATACAAGACAAACCAACTTAAGCTAAGATATACCGGGCTCTGAATACTTCTTATTCTCACATAATGTAATGTAAAGCACGTTGTGCAGGTTTGTGAGTCCATACCACTTTTGCTTTTCTGTGAATAGCTGACCAGCTATTTGATGTCTAGAATAAATGGAATATTTTTTGTTGCAGTGCAGCCTATGCACACAGATGATAGCGTATGCAGAAACTGCCACCCTGCCTTTTATCTTTTTCCAGTGAGACTGATGAGGACAGACGCCAGGGCGACCGGAATGGGCAGTCCAGCAGAACTGAATTCAAAGATGAGGAGGAGACGGTGACAACGAAAAGTGTTCAGATCGTTCAGGCCACCGAGACCACCGCCACTCGGAAGAGAGGGACCCCCTCAAAAGTTATAGACCTGGGGGCCGCTGCCCACTACACTGGAGATAAAGCTATAAACACCAACAAGGTAATAAAACCACTGAGGAATTGTACTGGGCCCAACACGGACGTAAACCCATCACCACATTTTACTCCCAGAAGAGATACGCTTGAAGAAGCTAGCAGCTTTACTATTTAACGGCACCAAAACAATCATTCATGCGCTGAATCGTTCAAGCAGCTGATTCCCTCGTCCGTCCAGTAGCTCTGGCACTCCGCTGGCAGAGTCACATGAAGCCACATTGTCTACTCAGATGCTCTCTCACCCCTTTACACTACAAAGGGGACTTGTACCTGCCCTTTGTTTCTTGTTATAAGGACACTGTTAATAGTAAAATGACTAGTACACTGTTAAAGTGCATAATCTGGGAAAGGTTTGTTAATTATCAATCATAGTCACACTTTAAAGCAGGGGTGTCAAACTCCGGTCTTGGAGGGCCAGTGTCCAGCACAGTTTGATGGTTCTCCTCCTCAAACACATTCACTAAACCTGGCAATTAACTGGCGAGGTGAACTAGGTGTTTCTGAGCTGGGAAATCGCTAAAACCTGCTGGACCGGCGTTTGACACACCTGCATTACAGGTACTTCACACATTTTGTGACAAGTCAAGTCAAGTAGATTTTATTGTCATTTCTACCATATACACAGTACATTGTAAAAAAAGGAACAATGTTCCTCCAGGACCATGGTGCAACACAAGAGCAGAACAGAACAGAACACAAGTGCAAAACAGGACAGAACAAGAGCACCAATATCACTAAACGAGACAGGACAAGACAATGTATAGTGCAAATGACAATGGCTACATTGAGGATAAGTACAGTATTTGACCAGTACTGTAGTTTAGCAGCAGAGATGTGCAAGAGTGCAAATGTGCAAGAGATTGCAGGACATCAATAAATAAATATGTGCAATTTAAAACAGCAATAAATATCACCGTGCGGTTTTAAACAGCATAAAAACCATGACAGAGAGTGTCATGTGTTTTTACAGAATGTGTAAAGATATGAAAAGAGACAAAGGTTGCTCTTGGAAGTGCTCTTGGTGCTCATCATGCTATCTTTCTTTTTCCGCAGACAAGTCAGACAACTGACTTGAGTGGAAGCCAGTCCAGTGGAGGCCTGGTGGACTTGTTCATGGCAGATCCTGTACCCACAAAGCCAGCTTCCACAGGTGATTACAGCCACAGTGTTCTTTTAATAATACGTGATATGTGTCTTAGTGGAGGAATGTGTTAATCACATCCAAATTCCATGCAGCCGACTCCATGCAGATCATATCTGTGGGTTTGTGATTCTTCCACTTGTATTTTCCCACTTAGTTTAAAAGAGCTCAGTTGTGATCTGATTGGAAACAGCTTTCTTTGATGCTAATCCAGTTTTTAAATGAATGGGTGATGTTAATAAAATAAATGAAGGTGGCAGGAAGGAAAAAGGTTTTGCAGCCCCTTGACCTTGTGGTTTCGGGGGGCCTTGTGAGGTGAGGATTATCCGGCGAAGCAGGGTGGAGCGCACTGTGGTAAAGTGCAGCAGATGGCTTCTCTTGTAGCCCCTGTCGGCTGCTGGAGCATTTAGCTGCCAGAGCCAGATGTTAAAGTGGTCCCTAGTGGGGGTGGAGTGCTGAGCAGATGTGCTCTCTCTTTTCTCTGTCCCTTCTTCACCTTCACCAGACAGTTGCTTCTGCCCCACCCGCTGCTGGTCTTCTAGTCACAGACCACAGGAATTCAACATGACTTGAGAAAATGCTAGTTGCTACAATGATATCTGAGTTAAAGCATGATTGTTTTTTCATCTAATATTTAGTCTTTTCTTTCTTTCGTACTGTCTTTCTTTCCCTGCTGTCCATTCTCCAGGTTCAAACTCGGACCTAATTGGAGGTTTTGCTGATTTCTCTTCGCTTGCAGCTACAGCCAGTCTTCCTGGTATGTGTGGGACCAGGTCCTCAAAGCATCCATGACAAAAACACTAACCAGAAAGAAATATGTGTGACCTCAGCTGTCATAACCAATTTTTCTACCTAGCTCCAATAGTAGGTACTTTAGTTATTGACAACCGTAGAGGTGACTACTGTGACAGGAATAAATCTTTAATGCTGTAGCCACAGAAGGTCACCACCAGCTTTGGTTACTACCAGTCAAAAGTAGGAATGCACTGAAATGTTTTTTGGGGTTTTTTTTGTTTGGTTTTTTTTTGGCCAAAACTGAAAATAAAGGAAACACTTGGCCGAAGACAGAAACCGAAACACCAAAATAAATTATTAAAAGAATAAATCTGTTACAAAACTATGAAAATATTCATTTAGCATTCAAACAATGCACAATATAAAATAAAATTTGAAATTAAACATTTTACTTGGCCCCACTCATGAATAGCCTAAAATCAAGATAGCTGAAATATTATACAATTAAATATCTTCTCTTTAAAAAAACAAGTGAATTCAAGGGCATTTTAATATTCTAAACGAAGTGCATGAACAAAGTGCATTCAGAACAAGTGCTTTAAAAACTGTTAAATATAACATTCTCTGTAGGCCTATAACAAAATAGTGTTTTAAAACAAAGACTGGCGTAGTACGTATATAAACTATAATCACTGGAAAACCTCTTGCCTTTTCAACAACACAGATGGAGTGGGTGTGCTTGAAGGGTCTTGCCTCTTCTGTGCTCAATCGGGATGTTTTGATTTTATATGATAAATTAATCCCGACATTGGGAATGTCTTTGTGGATGCACCCCCTCTAGAAATTTCAGCATTGCAAGCTTAACATACGGCTTTGCGTGTGTCTTTCTTAGATGTGTTGAAATGCGCCCACACGGCAGACATGTTGACTCTAATCCAATCTGGCACGTGCAGGTTGTTGTTGATTGCGGCATCATTGTTTCGGTTGCATAAAAAATTCAGTGGATGAATATTCAGTGCATCCCTAGTCAAAAGTTTTAGAACACCCCAATTTTGTATGTATTTATTTATTTTTAAATTTTTTTTTGTATTGAAATTCAAGCGGTTCAATGTTTCATTGTTCATTTCGCTGAATGTTCTTCCCAACTATGTTTCAGAAGTTCCCATAAGTGTGCGGCACCAATAGGTTGAGGCAGAGGTACTGCATGGAGCTACAGAATTATTTCCCACTTCTGGTTAATCTTACTATTTTTAAACCCCTTGCAGTTCAGCAGTTTACCATTTCAAGCTATTCATTGGACTTTTTGAACTGTTTGAATTTCAACAAAAAAAACTTAACACTGGGGTGTCCTAAAACTTATGACCGGTAGTGTTATAAGTTTTATAAGGGACCACTTAACCACCAGATTAAGTGGTCCCTGGTTCAAACACAGTGTAATGTGAAATTCACACTTGAGTCTCAAATTTTAATCACTATAGCAATGTGATGTTACTGCCATGGTACAGTAAAAGGCTATGGCAGCAGGACATTAAGTCAAATACATGCAGAACATGTGTATGTGTGTTTTTGCTATAGCCATCCCTGCTGCAGTATTTCCTTGAATTCCCTACTCTGAAAGTGACCGGAATACTGACCGGTGACTGGTAAAGATATATTAAATATATCATTTATAAAGGGCATAGCTGGCATCATGTGACCAAAAACATTTTGCTGTTCAGTTTACAATGAATTATAATGTGAAACAATTTATGAAATCTTTTATAGTGTTCTATACTTAAACCTCTATGGTCATTTGACCAGAGAGATCTGAGAAGTCTGTTACTACAGAGCATTTGGAACCTTACTTACCACTTTATAGCTATAGGCCAAGTGCAAAAAAAGGAGACCAGAGGAGACTCGGTTTTTCTTTTTTCTAACCCTGTTTCTGGTTATTTTGAGAGAATGACATAAAAGTAACAGAAGACTGTTTGCATTTGCAGAGGGACTGTAGCCTGTTGTCCTCATCTGCCTGTTTATGAAAACCAGAGAGCATAAAGCTCGTAAATATTGAAAAGCAAAGTGAGAGCAAGCCATATGGTTGAGCTCTGTGCTAAAGCTAATGAGGACAGACACATTTCAGCTTGCATTGGGCTTAACATGTCTCCCTCTGTCTGTTTGGGAGATAGGGCAGTGAAATAAGTGGAAAAAGTCTAAAATTATGTTGCATTGTCTGTATATACTCTATACTCTATTTATATGCAGACAAAGCAACATATAATCTCTTTCATGGGAGCCATGAAATAGTGAGGGAAAGAGTTTGATGCAGTCTTAAAAGGGTAAAGCCTGATTGAGTACTGGTCTGTATGCAGGACCAACCACATACTTATTGTACTTGGCTTTTTTTATCTTTTTACAAGGTGCTCATTCAAGACTTTCGTTTGTTTCTCCTCAGCATGCACTGGTAATATGGATTTTGGGGACTGGAGCACTTTCTCAGGAGCCCAGTCAAAGAGACCTACTGATCAGCCTGCAAACTATTCAGGGACAGACTTGTTTGCAGGCCTGCAAACTGCCCCTGTTTCCTTCACCACAGCACCCTCTGCAGACCTCTTCAACTTAATGTGCCCCTCTGTTACCACAACCATCAGCGCCTCCCAAAGTATGAACTTCTCTGTGAGCAGCACTCAGAACATGGGACTGCCTCTGTCTAAATCTCAGGTGACTGTCACTTCTGTCTTTTGTTATGTAGCTCTGTCTATATACATGTTTGCCGTTTTATTTTTATATCTAAATTTGACACCGAAAGTAAATGTAGAAATATGAACTAGGCATCCACAGAGTTAGTAAAAAAGAGAACTCTGTTTCATCTCTTTCCAAGTCATAGAAGTGTATATTATTTCTTTATTCTGTTTCTCCTGTGGTTTCATCTGAACACCCATTTGCAAATGAACATATTAAAATGGAAATGCACATTATTTACTCAAGAAAAGATGACACACGCTGACATAAAAGGCAGCAATATAGAGAGCAGAAGAACATGAAGGTGAGACAAGCAAGGGTTAACATGCAGAACTGGAACAATTTCCACCCACCCCCTCCACATTACCCATCAACCCCTGCCCCCTGAGACACCCATCACAGAGAGTGGCAGAATAAGGGGGAATGAGTTTGAGTCAGAAAACCATTAAACTGAAACAAAAGCCTTGTGCAAAGATATTTATATGCTAAAAACCTGACCCACTTTAAAATGAGAAAAGTGAGTACAACCCTACATCCTTCAGATTAATTAGAAGGCTTCCAGAGTCACTTAACATATATTTACGTATATCTATATATATAAACATTTTCTGTCAAAAAGTCTTTCAAAAACTCTGTTGGAATTTTTGGAATTATTTATATTGACCCTTATTTTGCCTACTTAGATCATTCTTGTTTAGAGAAGAGAAATTTGCAGACAATGATCTTTTGCACCATATAAGACCGTCCATATTAAGTGTTGCCAGCACAATACAATATAAAGAACACTGGAAAAATATGGGATGTGTGGGGCTGACCTACCTTTGCACTCCTTTGATTGAGTCCAGCCTTTACAGAGTATGGGTGCTCCACTGGTGCCCCAGCAGCCTGAGGTGCAGAAGCAAGAAGCCAAATCGACCATTCCTTCAACCTGGTCTGATTCCAGTGTCAATATTAGTCTGGACTATCTGGGCCCTGGAATGCAGCCTCCCAAGACACCTCAGCCCACGCTCAACATGATGCAGCAGCAAGGTGCACACAGGACACAAATGCAACTTCACAGAAATACATGTATTTAACCATTAAGGGTTGCTGGCTAAGGTTTACAAGATGCCAAACATCTGCTGAAACACATCATACAGCTATGAAACCTTAGAATATGTTAAAATAATTAAAATTTTAATCCAATATCAGGTTAAGTTAATTTGTCCTATTTTAGCAAAACTGTCTTTGTAAGTATTTGACTAACTGTATATTACTGAATTTAACTGTACAAGGGCCTTAAGGGTATTTCTTCTGCTTTATTTAACATAAAAGCATCTGTACACTTTTTGACACAATAATGTATTCATTCCACACGTTAATAATCTGTCATATGTTGTCCTCTAGGAGTTCAAGTCCCTGTCAATGTGATGACACAGGGCTTTGCTGGCATGAACCTTGGCATGCAGTCCAGCCCCACCCCTGTCCAACCACCCACTAACCCCCTGATTGGAAACATGGGCATGCAGCCTGGTATTGCAGGAGGCACTATAGGCATGCCTAACATGGGAAGCATGCCTCTCAGTCAGGGCATGATGGGAATGAACATGAACATGGGCATGCCTGCAGCTGGCATGGGAATGTCAGGCACCACGGGGATGGGGATGTCTATGCCAGTCATGGATGTGAGCTCTGCCATGGTACCACAGAAGCAAGATGCCTTTGCTGATTTTGCCAATTTTGGGAAATGAACAGCAGAGGCTGTTTGCTAGAACAATCTTTCCTAAAGGTGTCACCATGAAGGATATCGAACGAGCTACAAACAAAGAGTACTTGAAAAATCTCAATTACGGCCACCCACACTTCCTTATTAAACAATAAGGCATGTAGATATGAGAGATGTAGATAGGCAATGTTTTCATCAGTCTGGCCAAGGAGCCACAATGAGAGTGGCTGGTTTATTTTCATATGAGAGAGTAATTAGTGATTTGCACAGGTTTCTTCCACTTTGATTGACATTGCTTTAAATCTCAAAATGGCATAAAAGAATGTGATGACAATAAGTAGCCCCAGTCAACTGTATATTTTCCCCATTTTCTCTATTTAATTTTAATGTGTCTAGGCTCATAGATTTATAAGGTTTGAGTGATCTTATTAGAAGTTATCCTATGTCCTTTAGATTTACTTGTACCTTGTAAATATTGTTGCAAACAGACAATAAGTTATTTAAATACAAAATTATTCAATAATATTAATGAGGCCTTTTAATGGTAATTAGTGCTGATCAGTGGTGAGGCTCTTTGCTGATTCGTCTCTGCATTTGTCAGAATATCCACACCGATGTGCTGTGAAGTCATTTTGATTATCAAGTAAAAATAATCAGTGGAAAATCAGGTAAGAGCTATCGGCCTGGCCTTCGGGATGGATCTATTTTTTATAGAAACCTGTCTCACATCTTGATGTAAATGTGTCAGTCGGTGTCCTTATACACACAGTGCCTATCAACCCGTTGCCTATATCTGTTTCTCTTAAAGGTTTCTTGCGCAAGACAATATGAGAATACAGTATTTATTGCAGGTACTGTAGAAAATCCGGTGGTATGTGTGCACACCTTTTTTTATTTAAAAGGCAGTGGGGGGACCTTTCTTTTTTTCAGTTTATGAAGTTGCAAGTTGTGTAAGGTTGCATGCTGTGCAGAAAGAAGTATGCCATGATGCTCTTCAAGAGTGTAATATAACATTTGGACCATCACTGTATTGTCAGGAGCATCTGTTTCCTTTTCGGTTTGCACTGACTTTAATAACTGTACCATTACAAACACACAGTTGACCAAATTTAGCATTTTCAACCTTTTTTTTTCTTTTGGGAACGGATTTCTGTGTTATTCCCTAGTCAGACTATATATGCTGTGGTGGTATTGAGGTATGGGGGTTGTGTATCGTTACTGAGAAACACTATACTTTTATGCAATCTAAAATAACCAACAAAATATCCCTCCTTCCTAAGTGTATGTCTTCACATTCATACACTGATTTGATTGTACCTGTGATCTTTTATGTAACATTAAACAGCTGATTTTCATTTCATTCATTTCATTTTCATGGTTCTCTATTAAATGACTGCTGTTTGATTCAAGTGTATTGCAATTAACAGTTCACCCTATTAAGATGTGACAATAATTTGTGTGATGAGAAAAGGAATGTGCATCGATGTAGTTGAGCTTGTCCAGCTGGTTTAGAAATATTTGAAGGTCAGTTTTGGCTAATAAAGGGCAATCGTGGTTACATTAGCTGGGAAATGATGGATTTCATGCCACCTTATGTTCTTACATCAGTAACAGTTTTGTTCTTTAAATATGAGAATGTTGTATCTACCTATAATGCAGTCTTGACATTGGGCCACAGATATATTTTTCTGTATATGTAGTTCAAATTGAAAGTGCTGTACATCAGTGGTCCCCAACCTTTATTTGGTCACGGACCAGTTTAATATCAGAAATTATTTTCACGGCCCAGCCTTTAAGGAGTGGCAGATATACATATTTGTACAAATAAATGATACGCATAAAAATGGGTCATTTTAAAAAATATAATGGTTTATCTTTAAAATATAAGTGTACATTTAATGTGTACAGCTTTATTAACAGCATTTTCATAACGAGCCAACAGCATCACCCATCCACAGTTTGTTTTTCTGTGCAGTCCGCCGACCGGTACCACATGACCTGCGGCCCGGGATTTGGGGACCACTGCTGTACATGACTTCTATGCTTTAAGTTGCAGCAAAAGGAGAGTTGGTGCCAGTTCAGAAGATTCTCAATCTGGCCACATGTGCATGCCCATAGCCAGGGCCAGCTGGACAGCTCATGAATATGCAGTGTGCAGAGCTGTTCATGAATAAAAAGCAGTTGTAAGAATACAGAGCTTTCACTACACTGAGCTAAGGACAACTTTGCTGACCAAATGAAATTGTATTCTTTGGTTGTGGTAATTCACAAAATATAAATACATTTGTTTAAATGGTACGTACACATCCAGATGTGTAATGAAGAGTTCACTCTAAAACAGAGTCTTAGATAAACCCTAGCTGGATTTTAAACTCCAGCGACAGTGAAACACACTAGGATGCAGTTCCCATAAACCCATATAGTGAAGCTCATGAAAATGGTTGTTAAAATGGATGGTGAATGCTGGACTGAACATTTAATGTTCTAATACTCAAAAAAAAGAGTGGAAACAACTAGCAAAAGCTGAACTGATGCCCAAGTTCGCTAAAATGGCTTTTTAGATGTACGCATTTGCAATGCGTCAAAAAAAGACAGAAGAAAATGGGCTTTTTAAATGCCATGTGCTGCAGTGAATATCGTGTTTATGCCTAATGCACGCATTAAAGTATAATCACAATCAAGAACGTCAGAACAATAACCGCTTCTGAGTGCCATGCGCGATTTCCAGCTTCAAATGCTCAATTATTCATGCCGTTTTGCGAAATCCACTGAGAGACCCAGTTGTCATTTCTAACTGACGAAAAAAAAAAGACATACCACGACCAGGGCATGCTCACGTCTTCTCTTTCAATTTGGCGATTCTGAAATAAAGTGAGCAAATTTATCTGTGTAGCAAAGGCTATTTCAGTGGCAGACACTAAGTTTTTACCACTATTCATCTGTTCGGTGTAAATCAATGTCAGGGGGAAAAAAAGAATCTATAATCAGCCTTGTGATGCTTTAATTTCTGAATTTCTGAGGTATAAAAGAGCAGAACGCATTGAAGGATACTCTTTTATAGACAAAGTATTGAGAGTGCCTCAACGGAGGGTCTGTATTAGTGCAATACCGCCACCCAGTGGGCATTCTGAGGTACTGCATAGGTACAATGTGCTCACATTGTGATGGACCAGTGGAGAACAGGTGGCAAAGACCATTGAGCTTTACTTTCCCTACCTTTACAGGTAGGACAACATACATATCAATATGATACAATGTGAATGCAATTTTTGCATAAGCCTTATATATGCTCTTGCCATTCAAAACTGGGTTAGGAATTAGATCTTGTTACTCTTGTTGAACATTCACAAGGAGGACGTTTTCTCCTCGGATGAAAAGCTGATTGACATGACGTGTGCATACTCTTCCATACTCTACTTTTGGCTTGGGCTCTTTCTGCCTTTGTTCTGAACTGGTGTCAAGTCTATGTTGAGGTGCTGGTTTCTTCCTCTGGTCGCTCCTGGCGATGTGTCTGGTTGCAGAGTGAGGCTCGCTGCTTGGGACAGCTGGTTTTGAAGTATCTGCTTTCCCAGAATCCTTCTCATCCGTCACATGCTCCTGGCTCTCTTGTACTTGCAACTTTTGAAAGAGCTGTAAGCAAAATTGTTCATTGACAATGTGGCTTTCAAAAACAGATCAATTATCTCAGAGTAAAGGCTCAGTACAAGAGTGAATGGGGCATTCCGGCCTAATACTAGAGTTTGATATTGTCAGTCACATTATGCTGTATATTGTACCATATCCTACAGCTTAAAGAGCTGCTACAATAAATAAGTACAGCCAAGCTTGTGTAACCTTTGCCTCGATCATCAAACTAAATCCAAAAATACACAGCAATTTTATCTTTATTCGGCACAAAATGGACTTCCGAGGCAAGTTATACCCTTTCAACAAGAGAAAGGAAACTGAGGCAAGGTGTTTCCTGAGGTAGAGTATTTCACAATATTCAGCTCTTTTTTTCTTCTGTTCTGGCATTTCTATCATTTGAGTAAACGATTCTCTTCATTGCAGTCATGTTTTGCAGAAGGTACTACTGTTATAGGGCTGCAGTAAGTTTAAGTCCCTTCCACATTCAAGAGACCTCAGAGGGGTGCTTCACTCATGTCCATGTCCAAATTTCATACAGTTTCGGTCTTATAATGTGTTATTCATGGCTCGCTAGCTTTGTCCGAATAAATAAATCCTATAACGTTAAACATTCCTTCTTTCACCTAACGGTGGCAGCACCGTTATAATGCTATCTGGCTCTGTATCCACGAAATCCAGATCTCAATATCACCCTTTTCTTTAGTGTCAGCGAGTTTTCTGCTCCTTGATCAATCTGAAATTGAGTTTTGAACGGTAACATCTGTCACTATTAACAGTGAAAAGCCTAAAGCACACTAATGAACATGGACTTATGGCACTTATTTGATCAACCTCTTGAATAAGGTTTGGTTATAACTGTTGATGTTATGTACTAGTAAACATGACGCAAACTATTGCTTTCTGAAAGATCTTGTAAAAGGGCAAATTTGACTTATTTTTAACTTTAATGACAACAGACCACTCAGCATTACTTATAACTCCTGTTTAAAATGTTCATGAGGCAAAGATAATTATTCGACTCATGGAAATGTAAGGTTTTCTATACAGTTTGTTCAATGTTTTCTGACCATCTAGATAAGAACGTAAGGCAGAATTGTGTTTTTAGAGTTGTTCACGTCTGTCTGAGTGGCATATATTTAGTTACATTGCAATTTGAAAAATAACGATTATTGTGACAATGAAAATTGTTCTATAAGAGTGTATTTCCATGTATTACCAAAAATATGTCAGAAGGAACTACTGGCCCCCGGGCATCTTCACCTTATTAAATTCGGCCCTCTGTGCAAAATGTTTGGGGACCCCTGCTCTAGAGTCAGGTTTCTCAACGGACCACTGATGGCCTGTGAGTATATATGAAGCCAGTCCATTAGTCCGCAATTGGTCCCAAAACCCCTTTTTAACGCCGTGTTTGGGGTAATTATTACAACCTCCACTATTTAACAAACGTTTCGAATGAGCCCTCTCGCCTGAAAACCGCTGCCAGATCAGTCGAGCGACGCTGAACCGAGGGGCGAAGCCAACAGTTGGTTGTTTGTGGGGCAGTTGGTGGCCTAGTGGTTAGGGAATTCGCTCTGCGACCAGAAAGTCCGGGTTCGATTCCCAAGACCGCTAGGCACCTCTGAGGTACCCTGAGCAAGGTAC
>JBBPDE010000031.1:85602-97595 GCA_037974605.1 Nannopetersius ansorgii | reverse complement strand
TCTCACACACAGTCTCACACGCACACTTTCTTACGCACTCTCTCACACACACTCTCACGCACACTCTCACACGCACTGTATCACGCACACTTTCTCATGCACACTGTCACACACTCTCTCACGCACACTTTCTTACGCACTCTCTCACACACACTCTCACGCACACTCTCACACGCACTGTATCACGCACACTCTCTCACGCACACTGTCATGCACACACTCTCACGCACACTCTCACACACGCTCACTTGCATTTGAGCTATTTTTACCTCGTTACACCTTTTGTCAGTTATAACAGGCCACTGGGGGCGCCGTGATCGACCTAAAATCCTCTTTTCTTTCCACAGGCCACCCCTACCGTTCACCACCGCCCTGCTCTCCCTTTTAAGTAACCATGTGGGGGTCACTACCGTCAAGTACCTCGGTTTAACCAAAGAACTCCCTCTCTGTTTCCCCTTTTCTTCTGGGCCAGTCCAATCCATGCAAAGAAACCCGAATCATTGTAGTGTCACCCTCTTTTCTTCCCTTTTACCATCTTACCAGGCACCTTCCTTGCGTTTTATATTGATTCTTACTTTGATTCCTACATTGTGCTGTGTCCTAACATTTATCCCAGCACATTGCTTTTTGTAATTTTGATACCTTCTAGCTATCGTGTTTCCCGCTTTCCAACATGACCAACCACTGCCCCACCCAAGGGACTAATAAAGACCTGCCTTTCTTCACTCACCCTTTTCCTCTCTGAGTGCTGTGTGTGTGTGTGTGTGTGAGTCCTATCTTTACAACATGCCGTCTTGCTACTGCTGCTTGAAATCTATGTTCGCCATGCGCCAGGTTGTCGAATGCAGAAGTACCGTATTTCCCTGTCCTTTGCGTCGCCTGGACGACAACCAATGCCGTCATCCAGGTGAAGTGGGCATATGTAGGATCAAGGATTCTGAACCAGGCAAGAGGGATCACCAAAAATCTCTCACCCTCCCCCCCCCCTTTTTTTCTCTTCCTCTGAGCTTAGACCTTTACCTGCAAAGGTCTGGAATATCTCCTGTTCAGAAGGATAAACAGACAGAGATAAACAAACAGAGATAACATCTCTTTCACACCTTTGACCATGAAATCGCAGCTCAGAGACCCTTGCAGTCACCAAATGTCAGAGAGCAGGCTCCTGGTTCCTCTTCCCCACCACGTCATAAACCTCTACTCTCAGACTTTCTGGCTGCACTGTCACAAACACACTGAATGCTTTAAGAGGAAACACAAAGACATTCTCGCAAAGTTGATTAGAGGAAAGACGTGTTCATGCCTCCCATGTTTGAATGATCGTAGATGTGTCCGTGTAAGGGGTAACCGGAGTAACCCCAAGGTAGTTTGTGTCTGACCATGATATCTCTATACATGTTTCTTTTGCATTAAAATATACTTGTCGTGTCTGATTTCATTTCATTCAGTACGAAGGGCCGACCAGGACTATGATAGTCTTTTCACTTTTAATTGTGGCCTTGGAATACCAGATGCAATGTTCTGGTTTAAAGAGAAGTCTTTAAATTCAGGGCGTGAGCAAAACTCCCCTTAACTGCGCAATTAAGCAGAGCTTTATAAAGGCTAAGTACTGCATTCTTGAGTGACCACCTCGGCAGACGAGAGGTTCATGCTGATAACATCTAATAACAGCCCTGCTTTGATATAAGACCCTAATTGATCAATTGTTAATCAATGAATGATTAATCATTAATTACTAAATTAATGAAGATAGAGGTGAATCAGCTGTAGCTGATTCTGGTGGAGAATATTTCAGTTGAGCTAAAACTTTACGTTACATTTATTCCACAACTTCATATTTCTCCATATTTCTCCAGAAACACCAGAAAAACCACAACCTTACGCAGACAATTGGTGCCATAACAAATCCTTTGGATTATCAAAACATCTAATTTGATATAATTTATCACAGAAAACCAGAAACAGACTGGACAAAATGACCCTCAGCTCAGTATTCAGGAGGACACTGAAATCAGTTGCTTCCTGAAACCTTTACGTTTTTCACACGTTTTTCTCCCTGCTTGAACTTCAGACCTTCTTTTGGAAAGCTATAGGTCTCTCAAACTGCTCTAGGTCCCATGACCTCTGATGGAAACCAAGCTTTCTAACACTGAGCCCAACACTGAGCTCCAAAATACTTCAAAAGTCTTAAGATTTCATGAGGCCACCCACACAGTAAAGACATCCGATGCCAAAAGCAGCAAATCAACCCCAAAACACCAGCGAACCTCTCATTATCCAACAGAACAAGCTTCCAGAATAAAGATGGCTTGCTCACGTACATTCTGGTGAACTCCAGCCTGGCTTTTTTATGTCTGTCTGTCAGCAGTGGGCTCTTCTACTCGTGTCCTGCGACATCATTCCGTAACATTCAGATGCCGCTGGATGTCGCAAGCTGACACTGCTGTTGAACTTGAATTCCTACCCATTCACACCGGACGTCTCCAGGTCAGCTTTGGAAGTTGATTGTTGTTCTTCACTTCTCATTT
The DNA here is from genome assembly GCA_037974605.1 of Nannopetersius ansorgii. NCBI lineage: Eukaryota > Metazoa > Chordata > Actinopteri > Characiformes > Alestidae > Nannopetersius > Nannopetersius ansorgii. The sequence continues at coordinate 95,070 of JBBPDE010000031.1, read as the reverse complement.
GAACAATATCTTGTTGCAACCTTCCATCATTCTTTCTGCCTACATGCAAGAATGTTAACTATTGAGCCATGAGCTGTAAACGTATTAATAATGTTGCAAACAGTGAACACAGCAACAGTAGGATCTCTGGAGATTGTTCATGTTTTCCACCATTTCTCAGATAAGTGTTTGCAGTATCTGTGTAGTGCACACCGACACAAACTGATCGTTTTATTCCAAAGGAAACCAACATTTAACATGTGAATGTTACATACATCAGTCTTCACTTTCACTTTAATAGCAGGAAATGGCACTTCCTCACCTCATGCCTAGCCTCGACTCCTTTCATCCAAGTTACTGAATGTGAGTATTCCAGTTTATTTCCCCTTCTCTCGCGCAACTGTGTGTGTGTGTGTGTGTGTGTGTGAGACAATCAGGATTCCTGGTGGGAATGCGTACTATGGCTGAGAGTAAAAGTGCTCGTACAGTAACAGTGTGTACTTGCCTCCTCATTTCACTCAGCGTTTGGATTCACCTGTCACATGACATTGGGCATACAGCGTTGGTCCTCATTCCTCAAAGACTGACTGAGCCCGAGACTGTGAGTCCAGCAGGGTTTGTGCCACAGGCTTGCATCTGGCTCTTCCTGAGCTGCACATCACTCAGGGAGAGATACCCCAGCCCAGACAGCAGCATCATTTCAGAGAGCTTTCCAGGACCTTGCCACCAAACAGCGCTCGCTTCAGACGGGACCCTCTGCGTCTGTCCCTGCCTCTGCTTGTTTTCTCTTTGTCTCTGCAGCCTCCCAGGAACCTTACATCACATTACTGGAGCAGTGGAATGGGAAAGAAGGGGAGTAGTGCATCGCACTACTCGTCTTCTGTCACACCGGGCAGGCAGTGGGATGGGCAGTGGGATGCTGACTCCACATGCTCCTATATGGAGTTCATTCATCAACTTGGAGCCACTATCCGGGAAAGTAAAGTGGGGACCGACTCTGTACCATCTGCGGAAGGGAGACAGGGCCATGATCTTCTATGAGGGACTAACTCCACATTACAAGTCTGAGTTAGCGGAGTGCGAGTTTCCTGCCACTATGGAAGGACATGTTCAGCTGTGCATCCAGACAGATCAGAAACTGAGCTCATGCCCTAAACACTACACAGCTGACACTAATCACCACACAAAACTGAAACTTCCCAAAACAAAACCCCAAAACCAAACACAGAAAAAGGACGGCCTCTAGTGACCTCCTACCTCCTACCAGTCCCCAGCTCTGGCAATAACCATCACTTTTTTATTGGTGTAAAACAAAAAAATGCTAATAAAAATAATGTTTCTCTCCTAATTTCAGCTCCTCAATAGCGTTACAGTTGTATACAGCTGTGGTCAAAAATATGAAACAAAAAAATCCTGCTGGTCTGACAGAGTGATTAACAACTTCACCCAGAAGACCAGGAGGGTCAACAGTGAGAAAGAGGTTAGATATGTTTAGAAATATTGTTAATCACGCACTGTTGAAATAAACATTACTATTGCGTGTTTGTAAGATATGCACAATAAAATACTTTTTATATTTTGTAGTGATTTAACACTAGCTATGAGGAGACTGAGGGAGGAGCAGGAGAGAGAACATGCATCAGAATGTGAGACAGCATTAGCAGAACATGGAGGTGAAGAACTTCAAGCTGCCCAGGGCCGGCAAGGTGCTGAGACTTTTTCACAGCGCATGGCGGGGATGAAGGGTGGTGTGTTTCACTAAAAATATTGACCAGGAGCCGCCACTGCTACATACATATAGGTTTTGTAGTAGTGAGCCAATCATTTATAGTAATTACATTTATGGCATTTATCAGACGCTTTTATCCAAAGCGACTTCCATTCCCTACCTACAGGGGGCAGTCTCTCCCTGGAGCATGCTGAAGGTAGGATTCGAACCCATGACCTCTTGGTTTGGCGGCAAGTATCCTACCCACTGAGCTACCTCCACCCCCAGTATTTGACTATTTGACTATGTTTTACAGAGCATTAAACTAGACAAGATAAATACCCATAATAGAAGAAGCTATAAGATAAATGCTACTGAAGTAGCAAAGTACTTCCAAAACACATTTGATCAGTCTAGACCTCAGACAAGGGAGGCTCCCATGAAATCACAGCTGCCACAATATTCAAATCATAGCACTCCAGCCATATAGCATACCAAGCAAAGCCCACCTTCATAAAATCACACCAGTAACTCTAGGAGAGAACCCGAAAACACTTACTGACATTTTCAGACGCATTTTATAAAGAGCAGCAGGTTTTCTGTGGAAGATTTAAATCCAAAAATCCAAGGTCACTGACCTGTGCAAGTCTGTGTCCATTACTATGAAGTGTTCTAGCTGTCCTACCACACAATGATGGACATGGACAGCCACGTTTGCTAACTTTGACAAGGCTGTTAAATGATGTAGAACTGTCTGGGTGATCAAGGAAGAAATACAAATTTCCTGAAGCAACTCTGCAGACCACTGCGTCTACATCCGACCTAATCTGCACTTGGCCAGAACTAGACTGAATAAAATGTCTGTTTTTGCTGGATATCTATTAAGCCAAAAAGTTGATAAAATTAAATTTCTGGACGCTTTGCGGGAAGTTTCACAGTTGAAAGCTAAAAGATTCATTAGATTCCTCCTGGCTTCGCTCGCTATAAGGCATATGCAATTCATATTTGAAGTGGTGTATGTGGCTCAAATAAGACAGGGGCTATTATGCTTGGGGACTGACTCCATTGAACTATAAAGCAAGTGTTGTCACCCTGAAAAATGGAGACGGGAAATGAGGCTAAAACTCCAGCGTTCTTTCATCATCGAAAACGCTTTTTTTCCCTCCTGGCTGTGCAGTAGCTACAGCAGCCATTTGAGGAGTCATCCAAACAGAACATGGCTTCGTCCTCCAGGATAAATCCAAAACAATACATTTATTTAAACAGTCTCTATTTCACCCATGCACTTACTCTATAATCTTTATAACCGATTAATGACATCCGCATCTGTTTGAGCTCAAGCAGTTAGATAAGCGTGTTCAGGGGGTCCACCTACAATTCAATAGTTTTGCAGCTTTCACATTCGGTACTAAACGAAAACTTAGTTTAACCTTAACCAAACACAATCAGCTGTCACTATTTATGTTTTTCATAACATTTAAGGGTTCTTTCCTCTTAGAGGAAAGAAGGAAGTGTCCTTTCATCATCAACACTGCTTTAACAAAGACCCAGAGTCCCATAGGGAATCAATACTCTGCACTGGCCATCAGCTAATTGTCCAATTTACATTCAATCCACAGGCTCAAACTTGCTGGAAACCATTAATGTGAGAACTGTAAGGGGGCTGAGCCAGTGGCAGTAGTGGGATTAGTTAAGACAGAGTGCATACTGGCGCTGGATCCCATTTTGGCTGGCCATTGGAAACCAGAACATTGTTGTAACCAGTCGGGGTCCCTAGTGGGTCATATGCATCATTCACACAATCTTCAAGTGTCTTACTAAAGACCAATGTGTCATCCGGGTAGGGAATCCAAACACGGCTCAGTGCAACATCGGAACGCTGCTGGAGCATTCATCAGGCCAAATGGAATACGATTCCACTCAAAGAGGCCCCACAGTGTCACAGAGGCTGTGAGTGGTTTACTATCCTCAGTCATGAACCCCTGGTGGTATGCTTTCTCCTGGTCTAAGAGGGAAAGAGAGTTGCCCCCTAAGCTATCCAGAATATCTTGGACTCAGGGTATGGGCTGGCGGTCAGGCTGTGTCTTTGAATTTAAGTCCCTGTAGTCTGAACACAGAATATGGAGGAATATGAGGAATTTGATTTTCTGATCCAGCCCTGTTTGGTTGTGGTTTAGGTACGGACATGTAGGTACTTTACTGGTTCTGAATCAATAAACTCATTTGTAGCTGTTCATTACACCCAATATCTGATATACCCAACGCATTCTCTCCCTCCTGTCCTCATCTAAGTGACTCAATTCAACATGTGGATCCCAAACTTGGTGACTTGACGGCAGCCTGATTTATGGCTGGGGCTGGTGTCACCATTTTCTTACTGCTTGGTATAGGTAACATCAACAAAGCTAAGCAATTCAGAGATATTTCTTAACTTTGCTAAGGGGGGGGGGGGGGGTAACTGTGAATCTGGGAAGCACTGTAGATTTTGTCTTCTGCTAATAAAGGCTTTCCACTGAGGTGTAACAGGCCATAACACACTCCCTCAGGATCCATCAGATTCTGGGACTCTTTGCTGGGTGTGGTGAACACCTGTCCTGTGGTGGCAACCACTCCCCGGTTAAAAGAAACCTCCCTAGCAGGCCTGATGCCTCTAGCCCTACATCCAGCTTGATAGTGTTTCCCACTCCCACATCGAGAGCAATGCATGCATCGCTCGACAGTTCCGTTTTGCGGACGCACAAAACAACGCCTTGATGGATGAGCAGTACTTTTAAAGTGCAAGAACATACTTTGGACTAAAGCTGGGTCATACTTGAGCCTTGATTCAGACTCCTGAGATGTAAAGAGTACTTTTTGTTTGAGGTCTAAAACCGGCATCAAAAAATTTTGGGGGGTCTCTTTACCAATCTGTGCTTGAGATGGGAGCTGTTTGTATAGCTCTGTTGCATGCTTCTCCTGAAAGTGGGAATATAGTATTCGTCTAAGAATGTATGAGATTGGGTTTCCCCTTTAAGGGGCTAAACTTGGGCTAAACTAAAATAAGACAACTTGTCTCACTTGGGTGGCTTGCATGTTTGGCCCACTATCTTAAAGTCTTTAGTCACTGTGGACTGGGTTGCTGACGGTGGGATAGCTTGGGATTGTTGCAGCTGACCCACAATACTGCCACCAGCTGCCAACTGTTCAACCCCTGCTGTTCCTGGTCCCATCGCAGTCCTTGGATTGTCTAGTCCCCTGCTTGATTTCTCTCTCACACCACCATCTTCCGTATGTACAACCCCATCAGGAAGTCCTGGGTTCGAGTCCCAAGACCTCTGAGGTACCCTGACCAAGGTACCGTCCCCACACTCTGGTGAATGGGTTAAATGCAGAGGAAGTGTTTCGTGCTGTTCACACCGTATGCTGTGGTGTGTTCACGTATGACCAGATTTTTATTTCACTTCACTTCATCTACGCTGCAAGCGCTCACCTCAGCAGTTCTGACAACAGTTCAGACATACCTTCATTCTTTTAGCTCTTCTCTCACAAGTTATGTGAAAATGATTTGTCATACGTGAACACACCACAGCACACAGCGTGAACATTTAACCCATTCACCAAGTGAAGCAGGGGGCAGCAGGAACACGCCGCCGGGGAGCAGTGTGTGGGACGGTACCTTGCTCAGGGTACCTCAGAGGAGCCTAGCGGTCTTGAGGATCGAACCCGGACTTTCTGGTCACAGGGCGAATGCCCTAACCACTAGGCCACCAGCTGCCCCTCAAAATGTGGGTGATTAGAGAAACACATGACTTTTCTATCATATCTGATCTTCCCTCTCCCAATATTTAAAGGAAATCTGTAACATTCAGTAGACTCTCTTTTGTCACAACATGATGTTCTCCAACAATCTCCTCTTGTGGACCCTCAGTGGTTGAACAGTGGTTTTCAAAGCAAGAGGTTGTCACTGTGGGGGAACAAACTTAAAATTGAGTGGACACTGGATGATCGCTTACTGGCCTCCAGGAATGTGGACTCAACTTCCTGATCTCCTTCACGCGGTAGTACTTTCCTTGCCGCAGCCGGCTCAGAGTCAAGTAAAGGAGATAAGCCAGCTCAGAAGTCGCCTGGGGGTGGACAGCCAACATCTGAACAGCTTTATCCCAGCTGTGCCTCCAAATGTTGTCACACTGAATGAAGGGGAAGAAAAATTACGCTAAAGCTCCAGCGTTCTTCCCTCACTGAAATTTTTTCCCCTCGTGGCTGTGCAGTAGATATGGCAGCCATTTTAGAAGTCGGAATGCAAACCCAATTAATCCAAGCACAACATGGATTCGTCCCCCAGGATACAGACAAAATAATCCATACAATTCATTTAAACTGTCTCTATTTCACCCATGCACTTACTCTATAATCTTCATCACCGATTAATGACATCCGTTACATAACTGTAGTGAAAACTTTAACATTAGCCTTACACTATCAGCTATCACTATCACAACATTTAAGGGTTCTTATACCTGAATAAAGAGGAAGTGAAATGACGCTAAAACTCACCATTTTTCCTCACTAGCCAAGTTTCTAGCGGCGTTTTGTTATCGACAAACAGAATATGCGTTAAAAAAATGTGCGAAATTTGCCGACTCCAGCCTGTTTCCATCCAACTGGCTTTTTATCGATGAAATGGTGTGTGTGATGACGTCATCCCGCCAAAACGAACTGTCGCATAAGTTTTGTTGTATCGCAAAAAAAACTGCCCTTGAGCCGCTTCCATTCATTTTTTGTTTGTCGCAAATGATCTACTTAAAGAAAACAATGATGGAGAGATTATTCAGTTTTTTAAAATTTGTCAGCTTACTGTTATTTCAGTTTCAGAAATAATTAGAAATGTAGAAAATAGACGACAGCAGAATGAAGCTGGTCTGATAGCCCTAGAGCTGGAAGAAAGTACCCCAGTGCGAGGAACCCCACGGTTCTGAGAGAGACCCCGGAATAAGTGCTTCTGGGAGGAGCTGGTGGAGAGACACTTCACAGAAAGTCTCTGGCTGCAGCAGTTTAGAGCGACGCGGCGGCGTTTGGGATGCTGTGGGTTCATCGGTCCTGATGCTGCTCCATCACAGGCTGCCACCGACCACCGGCTCCAACCCAAAAGCGGAGTGTATCATGTGACACATTTATTTGCGTTAAAGCCCTTTTTTCTGACAAAAAGTGTTTCCACAGTAGATTTTGCGACATCTTAAGTATTGATATAGCATTTATGTGCTAAAGTTAAACTAAAAAATATTACAAAATTTTATCAGTAGCTTTCCATCATCTATATCAGTAAAAATTGAAGCGCAAAAAATGTTTTCGCAAAAACCTGGCTACTGACGGAAACCTGGCTACTGACAGCTTTTTACTGAATGAGGAAAAGCCCACAATCGCCCCCTACTGGGCCAAGCCGGTATAGCAAAGACCTTTACCCTTTTAAATCAGGCATTTTAGTGGAAGACCCAAACAGAACATTCCAGTATATGTAATGTAACGGCAGCTGGCAATGACATGCTTATCTTGTTTTAACATTCATTTTAGCATTTATGTTAAGAGATGCATGAAATTATTTTCAGCTCCTCAATCTATCCAACAACCTTTGGTGCACCAGTTACACTGAAGCAAATAGTTTTAACACAAGCGCCACAAAACTATTTTATAAGTGGCTGAGGAGCTGGATGATCAATAAGCCTCCCCAGCAGGTGTTTTTTTAGTTGGGGAGGGGGGGCTCACTGTCATGCCTTCAGCCTCAGGCCATTCTGAGGGTAAACTGATAGGGCACATCATTACCACCCCATATACAGCCCTGTGGAACTATGAGCAGAGAGAATGGGAGAGCGAAAGAGAGACAGGCAGGGAAAGAAAGAAAAAGTGAGAGAGAATTTGCAATTCATATGGCTCTGCCTGCACCTCGTTTTTGCTGTGGTGGGGGGTGCTTTTATGACACTACATCTGTATTCTATTTCCATAAGTCGCTGAGGTGATTGACAGCAGGTGGGGATGTGGACCAATTATATTTGGGCTGTTTGGTTTGATGAATGTCCCAGTCTGATTGGCCTGGCATGGAGAGGCATGAGCTGCCCACAGGTGTCACAAGGAATGAGACCAAACATACTGAGGAGAGAAAAGACACACGAAAGAACGCTGCCCGTCTCAGCCTCGTCTTTAAAGCTCTACCTCCTCGCTCTCCTGTCTCCGCCTTCTCCCTGGCAGCCTCATATACACTGACAGTTATGGTCCAACTATAATGACTGCAGAGTGACTGACTCACGGCGAAGCTTCATGTTGCATTCACCCAGACTTGCCCTGAAGCTTCACACAGCCTGCACAAAGAGTGCAGAGGAATGGGTGGAATACAGTGTGAGGGATATTGCACAACAGCATTTCATCATCTGTATACTATGGCTATCTACAGCCTCCTGCCTATTGCAGCATGAACACAATGGACTGCATAAGCAATCATTTGTACATTGTACACAAACTGCAGGTTTGTAAGTTAGAGGATTAAAAAAAATAATTAAAGAATAAAACAACTAAACTTCTAAAATAGCTAATTACAGCTAATCCTAATTGCAGTTAAATACGACCTCACTGCTCATACTGCCATGTGGGGGGCAGTACTGGGTTCCTGAGCAAGACCCTTAACCCCAAGTTGCTCCAAGGAGAGACTGCCCCCTGTAGTTAGGGAATGGAATAACAGCGTCTGATAAAAGCCGTAAATGTAAAACTACTGTGTCATTCCCATTACCAGCATTTATCAAGGCAGATTCTATCATTTACAGCATGATACATAAACATGATACATAATCAGGGTTAGAGCAAAGTGTTACCAGACTTTTTTGTCTTTCCACAAAACAAGAAATAAATAACATAAGATCCCCTCTTCAAAAATGTGCCTTGAAAAATTATAAAACACATCATAAACACACTGGTCTGCATTTTCTGGTATGGCTGACAATACTACACTTTCCCTTGCTGTGGATGGTCATGCTGTGGTCCATGCTGTGGATGGATTTGTTGTCGTGCCACTCTTGTCCTTGGCTTGATCATTATTGCCTAGACCTGGATTTCTGTTCAGCTGTTTTGTGACAATAACTGTTAAATCTGTTAAAAAGCCCTACAAACTAAACCATTTGACTGTGGTCTTCAGGAGTTCAACCTAAGATGCATTAGCTCTCTCTTTGCTTCTTCAAATATTTTATTTACATCTCTTCCTTTCAAATTATTATTAGCCTACAATATATCTTTCCTTACTAATAGACCATTTTTGACTAATGTTACAATTATACATCAATACAAGTCAATCAAAAGTCAATCAAAAGTCAAGAGCAATGGACTTTATTGCCACGTCAGTCAAGCTTATCTGAGAGTGGTGTGGTATAAGACAATACAGACATGACCATGACCCAGAGCTCACAACTACATTACAGTACATTACAAAAGAATAACATAGTATACCCTACAACCCGCATCAACAATTTCACACAGAAAACAGGCTGATACTATGTTTAATCTAACACTGCAACAGCAGTACTGTCACAGAGTCACTCAGCTGTGGCCTGACCAAAACACAGGCTCCACTACGACAGTATCATACGAGTAATAAGACTGTGTGATAGACTAGTCACAGTGCCCCTCCCCCACACACAGCGCCCCTCCCCCACACACAGCGCCCCTCCCCCACACACAGCGCCCCTCCCCTACACACAGCGCCCCTCCCCCACACACAGCGCCCCTCCCCCACACACAGCGCCCCTCCCCCACACACATACAGA
>JBBPDE010000027.1:13598-24259 GCA_037974605.1 Nannopetersius ansorgii | reverse complement strand
GCCTCTCTCATCTTTTTAAGTGGGAGAACTTGCACAATTGGTGGCTGACTAAATACTTTTTTGCCCCACTGTATATACACATACATGACAGAGAGAAAGAGAAAGAATGAGAGAGAGAATCATGTCCTGAGATGAATGGTAGTGCGTGTAGGTCGATCTCACACTCATCTCATTGCTAATGGAGATAGATAGCACATGTCAAAGCACAACATGCTTCATTATACTGACACACACACACACACACACACACACACACACACACACACACACACACACACACACCAGCCTCAATACTTGCTCAATACCTTACTATCCGGAAAGAAATGAGCATCATTCTCTTTTATCCAGCTCAACCAAGTTCATAGCACAAGACTGGAATTTCTCCCTGTAGAACTGTAGAAGGGAATGGCTAATGTAATGAGTGCCAATTGAAAATTTCAAAGGTTTCGTGCCATTCAGATAACTCTGACAGCTGTCAGTGGCCAGGCTTCCCTCCAGCTGTCGGCATAATTTCAAGTGAGTGGAGAGTGTTGAGGGAAAAAAGCGTATTCTCCTGTGTTTCAGTCTGCTCTGTACAAGAGAACAGAACTCTGCACGTCATGTTCATAAGAACACTTCTGAATATGGCAGAGAAATTGTTAATGTTCAGCAGCATCTCATTAATCTTGATTCATTTTGAGACAGTATTTTAAAGGCAAGAGCATGAAGACGAAACACACGGCCAAATAACATAATTTGGGAAGTGTCCGTCTTTATGGTTTCAGTGTGTTTTCATAGCTTCGTATGCTGTCATGTACTGTAACGACGTCTGGCCAAAAATACTTTCACACGTTTTCATGCTGTTGTCATGTCAGGATCAGCCTTCAGAACCTTAAGAGAACAGAATACACCATATTCTGTTAAAATTGTATTTTATAAGCTGTGTTGCCTCCACACATCCTGTCTTAATGCCCGGTATTTTCTTTTATTTTCTATCTTAAAATGTGACGTTATGAATATGATCCATTTTCCTTTAAGGTACACAGTTAACTTACCACAATGCACATTAATGATATCAATGAAATTAAATGCATTAAATAATGGTACAAACATTTTTTTTACATTTATTTAGGAGATGCATTTGCATTTTTGGTTTTAACCATTCTTTTTTTATCAGCATTTTATTCAGTATGTGTCGCTTCAATCTTCAATTCCATTCTATCATGACTCCTTTATTGAATACATGTTCAGCTGTTAATCTTATGATGTTTATTATCCAGTTAATGTGAAGTATTGGGCCAATACTAATGCGTGGGTGAGGCAGTTGTGAGAGGTCTCTGCTGGCGGGGCTTTAGAGTTAAAGGGTTTGACGGATGGAGAAAATTGACAGAGAAGGAGAGATGGAGGTGCGCAGTTTTCACCCATAGCATGAAGAGATGTCTTCCTCCCAGCTCAGTGAGCCACAGATGGCTGGAGGAGCAGCCTGTGCAGCAGCAGGGTCTGATCCTAAACCAGCAGCAGTTCAAAGAGACCGACCAGGAGGGATTTCTGAGTGCAAAGATGCTCACTGTAGGGGAATGAACGTCACACGCGGGCCGAACTGGCTGTGCTCTGCCTTTCTGATTGCATGTTTCTTATCGCTTATTTTTGAATTCTGCCACAGCTATTTCTGTTTCTGTTTCTCAGCCCGGTTTAAAAGAAGAAAACAGAAACAGGAAGCAGCTCTTGTTCTGAGTTTCCTCTTTTTGCGCCTGCTTTATTTCTCACTATATTGTGTGACACCAAAAATATCCCCTGTGGCTTTTTTTCTGTTTTTTTTTTCTTCTTCGTGACGCGCACCCACCCGCAAAACAGGAAGTCCCCAAGGTGTTGCTTCTGCGTCGCCCCGAGGAAAGCATAGCGCGGGTAAAGAGCGCTGTTGCAGTGTCTGGACACAACTGTACAACAAATTCTGACCTTTGTGTTTGTTTGCTTGCTTATCCTTTTTGTTTTGTCTGCTGCTTTTGCCTTTCATGCTCTTTTTCTCCTCCTTTGATTCTAATCTTAGCAGCGTATAGATTCCCCTAAAACAAGTCATAAAAAGAGAGTAGCAAAGATTGATTTCATTTCTGATTTGACTGGTATTGAAGCTGCAGTAGGCGGTACAGTGTGACCCTCACACGCAGGTTTGGTTGGGGCTGGTTTTGTGGTGGCGCAGTAGCCAGCAGTTACTAGGCTCAATATCTGGCTGCAGCAGCTTTTCTGTGTTTTCTTGTTTTCTGTGAGGGTTGTTGCTGGCTTTTCCAGGTTCTTCCCCGCAGTCCAGAGATACGCATGTTAGGCGAACTGGAGATGTGAAGTCACCCCCTTGGTGTGAGTGTATGTGTCTGTGTGTCTGCCCTGTGATGACCTAGCGACCCGACCAGGGTGTTTCTTTGCCTTTTGGCCTATGACCGCTGCCAACCCCCCCGATCACCCTGCTTAAGGTTATGCAGCTATGATGATGGATGGATAGAAAGATATACCACAGCATAACAGCTTGTTATAACAAGATTCAACAGTTTCTACAAATTACAAAATTCAGAGTGATATAGGTAGCTCACTGCCACAGCCCCCTTTAAAGAACATGTTATAATAAGCATTCTTTTTTATAGTAGTACTTTTTATTGGGGTTATACAGAAAGCACAAGATATTCAATAACCTAGCAAGCCTATTACTATAATGGTCAAATGCAGTAGCCGCTCTGTATGGAAGGGATCACGGATGCTTGGTGGTGGGGAGTGGGATGGATGTCACATCTGTCAGTGACGGTTCGAGTGCAGTTTGAGAGGGAAAGAGGGGGCAGAGTGAAAGAGAGAGTGACTCATGCTGCTTGACACATGTGTCTCCGCTTTCTTTCACAAGGAGAGTTGTGAAAGAAAGGGAGATACAGAGAGAAGGAAATCTTTTAATCAAAGCCTGTAGTTCTGAGTGCTGCCCCTGTACAAGAAAGAGTGAGCTGTGATCAGATGTTATGTCTAGATCATTGCCATTTCGTAACTTTTAGGGAATCCTATATAAAACCTCCTTCATGCCTCCCTTTCTCACACTCTTCAGTCTCATGTATTTGATGCATCCTGACAGAATGGAACAGCCTTCAGCAGCATTAATGTAACTATAAGCCAGAGAAATCATGTGAGGTTGTTGTTTTAGTTCCAACTGACCTCCTGCTCCCTTGCCGCATATATCAGTAGTTTTTAGTCACTTCTTGTTCCTTTCCATATTTTTCACCTCTCTGGCTATCTGTGGAGGTGTTTTCTTTTGTTTTACCACTCACAGTAAGTCATAATCTTAAACCACATCCACAAGTCTGATTCACTTTAATAAAGAGCCGGATGTGGGTTAAGAAAATGTAGAGACGTACTTACAGAAATGATACCCGTTAACTTAGCAACATTAGCCTTGTAGCTCCAGTGCCAAACTAAAGATACATAACATGGTCACTACGTATCTTGGCTGACTGACTACATTGAGGGTAAAATATTTTTTGTAAATAATATTTTTTTGCAAACCAATTCATTTAACTACTTCCGTTTTCATTTATTTACCTGTCTAGATGACTCTTCCATTACTTGAATGGAAACAGCTACACATAAAAAGAAACTGTGGTTAAGAGAAAAAGTTTTAATGGAAAAAATGCCTCGCGCATTACATTATCTACAAAGTCAAATTACACTCTTCACAGACGCCCCCCATCTCATTCAGTGTCCCACTTTGAACTCCCCCTCCAAAGCAGATCTGGAACTATGCATAAACTGATAAAACTTCGACAGCTTTGGTGATTCATAAGAGTGGTACGGTACTTTGCGTTGATGACAGTGTGTGTCCTTGGTAAGAGTGTATGCTGTTCAGTGTTCGTTGCGTGTAGGTAAGGTTAGCACTGGAAACTGTTCGGCCTCATTTCCTGTGGTAAATGACCTCAGCTCAAACTTTGATCAATATTTGAGAAGGATCATAATATGAAACAAAACAAGATGGACCTCTTTCAGATCTTTTTCACCTCTCAAGCAGTTCTTCATCAGCAAGTTAAGCAAGTGGTTTTCTATATCACTTTCAAATCATTCTCAGCCCCGCCTCCCCCCCCTCCACCCTCTCTGTCTCAGTGTCGGTAAACCTCAGTGGCAGTTTGTCCATTTTTAGGTCACTGCAGCTCTATTTCTGGCTGTGGTTAGGTACGCAGGAAGGTACTGATGTGTGTATGAAAGCGCTCACTATTTCCTGCTGCCTCTGCGATTGGTGAGAGAGAGAAAACCCGAATCAACAGAGAGCATAACATTATTGAATCCTGCCGTCCCTCATGCCGAGAGCGGCTCCGGAGAGACGGATTAAAAATAAATGACATTTGCTTGTCTGGCGGCGGTGGTGTGTGTGCCAGAGTGTGCCTTTATTGGGAAATGCTACAAAGTGGCTTAGAGTTCTCAACCTGCAGGAGGGCTAAAGAGATTTTCTGTCAGAAAGAAAGAGAGAGAGGGAGAGAAAAGAGAGAGATGGTTAGTAAGACAGAAATGTAAAAGGTGAGAGAGAGAGACGCAGTGACTTGCCTTCTCTCTTGTGAGGTCTCAGTGCGTCAGTGCTGCCAGCAGCTTTGTGTGTGTGTGTTGTGTCAGACGGGGCATTATCTCCTTCACTCAGCTCTTTCACACATAGGCCTTCAGAGCAGAAGAGCAGACTCAGAGATGTTGCACAAACACACAGGTTGGAGACCCTCTAGACTACTGATGGTGCGTGTGTGTGTGTGTGTGTGTGTGTGTGTCGTGTGTGTGTGTGTGTGTGTGTGTGTGTGTGTGTGAGAGAGATAGAGTCATCTGATATGCAAAACTTCAGGATTAGTTCATTTACACACTCTGCTGGCAAAACACTATCAGAGACAGGATTGTTCATGCTTAATTATTGTTTAATGTTTTGTCGTCTTTCCACACCAATACAAGAGACACACTGAGAGTGTAGAAATAAGATTTAGAGGAAGAAGAAGTGTTTGTGTGCAGTAGCATTTTTCCTTCAGCTCTTAAAAAGCTGCTGAGAAAGTTAAACAAATACCACAAGGAGAGCCAACCACTCACAGAAGCTGCCGTTGCATGTTCACACAGACCACAGACAAGAGCTCTGACGTGAGAGACGTTTGCCATTGATTTTGTCATGTTTGGGAGTGAAAAGGCCTTGAGATTTGTCCCCCTCCTATGGAAAATGGAAACTGTCCTGTAAATACTGAATATTCATCTTCAAAATACCCGTGGTTTTACATAATGAAAAAAAATATTTATGAATATTCATTCCTTTATGTAACTGCTTAATCCTTACCAGGGTTATGGGTTCCCTAGAGCCTATCCTTGGTTTAAGGGGCACGAGGCAGGGACTCACCCCGGGCAGGGCACCAGGCCACAGCAGGGCTATTAATGAATATGCTTTTAACAATGTTTATCAGTTTTCTCAAATTGCCATGACCCATACCACACCACAGTAAATCCAGTTAAACAGGACTATATGTCCTTCCGATGAGAGAAAAAGTTGTTCAGGGTTCCTTAAGTATGGATATTTCTAAGATACAATCAGAAAATGTATTATGTCTTAATGTGCCAATAATTTATCTCAGTAGTGATACACAACAATAAACACCCATACACACATACACACACACACACATAAAAGAGGTCAAGAATTACTGCCTACATTACACTAAAATACAATAAGCTCCTTCTGCATCAAGCATCACTTTGGCTTTACTAATATGAGACAACTCACTTTTAACAAACACAAACTAAAGCTCGTATCTGGTAGTGAATAAAAGTATAAAATGACACATAAAACAATAAATGATTAGCATCATATGTTTAAAAAGTGCATGGAGGTTCGCACATAGTGAACGACTAAGTGCGAAGTTACACCCGCTAAACCATTCTTTTTCAATGTAAGGTGGACATGTTTCGGCTCACGCTGTCCCCAGTCTCATTACAGCAGTTGCTTAGTCATCTGATGAGTATGAGCCTCTGTTTACTCTTTCAATTTTAGAACATTTAAGAGGGCTTACCTACTATCTAGCATGTAAAAAGCATGACCAGTGGTGTGCAAACATTTTGTGTACTTTGTTTTTAATGGACTAAGGGCAAAAACTAAAACATATGCATGTATACAAATATAATTAGGCTTCAAATTTAAATTAAAAATTAGTTCATAATATTTCCCTTTGTTTTCTTGTTAGAAAAATACCTAAAACAGATTTATATTTAAGTTACATGTAATGTATATAAAATATATTGGGTAATGGAGTGAGTTATGGCTCATTTCACTACCACCCTTTGGGCAATCCCCATTTACTCCAACCAGAATACGTTTTGTGGCACTTTTCATCCTACTGCATGTAGAGGTTGGGCATGTATGTGTTAACAACACTGACAAAAGCTACTTGACTTTATTAGCTGGCACCAAAGCTTCCTAGGCCTATGAAAGTGAAAGTGTGTGGATGTTTTTGAGCATTTTGTTACTTGGGCTACTTGCTAGTCAGTGAAATACAAAAAGGCAGAAATGGTTCTCAGGGCAGCAGTTTTACTCTGAGAGGTTTGAAAAATCAGTACAGTTGTTTTTATTGATTGTTGGGCTCACATTGCAGTCTTTCCTGCGTAGCTCAGTAGCTCCATCGTCTCCATAGCTGTCATCCATTTGAGGCTCTGATTCATCAGCTTTCTCTGACACAGCAGCACAAAGCAGAAAATGGTGAGTAATGCCCAGCTGTCCATAATACAGCTAGTGATAGAGAGATACTCTGTTAGTAGTAAATGTAGTTCTGCACAGTATAGGTGAGTAAATAGATTGTCTTGCCTTTCAGTTTGGCACATGTGCAGCATGAAGATGAAAGTAATTCAATCACGTCTTTCATTCTTATTAGGACAAGATGCACACCTGCTACAACGGCCACGTTCTCCCTCCCTTTTTCTTTCTTCCTCCACCCGTGATGCCTGCCGTCAGCTGTAATGGAGAATAAGGCGAAGCATCCGGGGCAATGCATCATATTTCAATTTTAAGCACTGGCAGGTATTCTATTAGAGAGAGCCACCTGAACCTCCACGTTTCATTGCCACTTATATAAGCTCTGTTTGAACAAAGTACTTAGGCTCTCTCTCTCTCTCTCTCTCTCTCTCTCTCTCTCTCTCTCTCTCTCTCTCTCTCTCTCTCTTTGTCTCTCTCTCCCTCTTTATCTTCCCTCTCTTGTTCCCCCTCTCTCTCCTTCACCCACACACATGTATAAATACTCAGTGTACAGTTGATAGCCAGGCACAGTCATTCTGTGTCCACCAACGTTCACATTACCAGCATGACTCAGTTTGTTATTTAGACGGGCTTTCCCTGTAGAAAAAAAACAGGTACAAACCCACTGAAAGTTGCATTTATTTTTATCAAATCATCACTGTCATAACAACATCCCTTATCTCTGAAATGGTACTTTCATATTTACTATGATTTTTCTTTTATCCACACACCAGTAACCACATAAAGCAAATGGAGCGAGACTGGCCAGGCTTTAGCCAAACCATTAGAAAACAAATTTCAAACATTTGAGTTCAGACTTGCCACATAACGTTGAGTTCACAGTTTGAATTTTTGGGCTATAGAGTAGGTTGTGTTGTAGCTGAACTATGCTAGTGTTAGCACCATGCCAATGTCACCATGCTGAAGGTGATGTTAGCACCATGCTAATTTTAGTTGTGTTCCCGAGTGGCATTGGCTCTATCATCAGGACATTGTGATGCCACAGATATTTGTGGAAAGGAGTCCAAGAGAGCACAATTGGCCTCACTCTGCGTGGGCAGGATAGCCCTCTCCCTCCCCCATCACTCAACATACTACCTACCAGCAGCAGTTATATTTATATAGTGTTTTTACAGCTGATGATGTCACAAATCAGCTCCATAGCATCCCAGTTGAAACCCTTAGTTTGCAACCCAAAAGTGAAGGGGGAAACTATTAGTTGACTTCATAACTAGCGATTAGTGTTCTCCTCCAAGCTTGTTAAGCTGCTGGTAACATCATGTTTAAAAAATCAGACGATGCTTAATGTGACTCGGAGGAAGCACAAGCCTTCACCCTCCCAGCTGGTAGGATCCTCTGATTTGGAGTCCTAGTGGAAATATGCAAAAATATAAACTTTGAACTTTCACACTTATGTCGAATAAATTGTTGGCATTTAATACATGTATCATGAGGCTCAATGAGGGTTTGCCCAGCAAAACATGCTCAGAGTTGCTAATAAGGAACATTTGTTTGGGTAGTGTGTGAACTGGTTGAGTTAATTTTGGACTGTTTCTGTGGCTCCATTCATCACGATACTTTTAATAGAGTATTTGCTGCATTTAAGTAACATTTTTAAATCAAACATAATAATGAAAAAAAAATCAAGTTTCAATATGACACACTGCACATTGAAAAGAGGATATGAAAATGAGTGCTGGCAGCATGTTTGACTGTAATTGCTGTGTAATGAAACACTTTACTGAGCTGCTCTTTCTGTCATGGTCTTCAGGTCTTCTTTCACTGCCTGTGGTTAAAGCCAGGGTTCTGTTGGCCCGACACATGTGACTAATGTAGAGCTTATGTAAACAGAGATCTGGCGGTTTGTTGAACAGAAATGCTGGGAATTTTTTGGTTTTTTGGACGTGGAAGGTTCTGCTGAGCTAAAGGGCATAGTTTTCATTCAACCTAAGTGTGTGTGTGTGTGTGTGAGAGAGAGAGAGAGAGAGAGCAAGAGAGAGAGAGTGACTAAAAGAGAGAGAGAGAGACAATGGAGGGGTAGCTCAGGTGTTGTAATCTGCTGAGTACACTGAGGTAGATCTTTTTTTAGAACAGATAAGAGCTTGTTCCAAAACAATAGAGGTGTGGAATAACACTGTACATGGAGCTTGATGAGAGACAGAGAGAAAGGGGGGCGGGGGGGTCTAGGAAGAACTTGCAGAGTGCCGTATTTCGTTGTCATTGTCCATGTTGTAACTGGGTCTCACTCTGTGTGTGTGTGTAGAATGAGGTTATAGGAGCTAAAATGTATTGTATTTTGTAGGAGGGTATGCAGCCGCGTTTTTTGTCTTGCTGAACACCTTCGTCCACAGACTGCCAGACACGCTCACCAGCTTTTGGTGCTCTCTCGCTGAAACAGGGCCTACTTTCATAGGTGAAAATTATCATTCCAAAATGTTTTATATCCGCAACATTATATTGGAAAAGAAAAGAAATACATCAAAACATTAAAAAAGCCCCAAAAAATACAACAATTGTTTAATGAAAAATACACATAAGCTTTACTAATAACAGCGGTTTAACATCTGTAGTGAAAAATAAAAACACATAAATCTGGCATGACTTATTAATTGTAACATAACATTGTTATTTCCTGTAACATCATATACCATAAAAATGCATATCAAAAAAAAGAAAACAAACGAAAGGAGGCTTTTGTCACAGGCGTCACGGCGGTTGCCACGACGCAGTGATTTACCCCAAGGATTCCAGGCAGGCAGGCAGGCAGGCAGGCAGGCATCCATTACTGTGCTCTCTTTATTTACAAACATAGAACAAAACCTGGCTCGGGGGTCGATACATTACAAATAGAAATGAGATGTGTGGGACGATGGACCGATAACCACAGTCCACATGAACTGAACTTAAATACACAGAACATGACAGACAGAAACCAATCACTAAAACACAGGACACCTGAAACCGTGACACAAGACACGAACATGGACAAGATATCCAAATAAAAGCCCCCAAAACAAAACCAAACAGAGTGGCCCCTACCGGCCACTGGCCGAGCCATGACAGCGATATTCCATTCTGGATCAAAATGCTTTAAATATATAGTTTTGGGTAAAACTATACAACTATACACTTTACATTTCTCATTTCATCTTGTTGGTGCAAAAATACTATTTTATACATGTGAAACTGTCTTATCTTTGACATGTTGAGTAGATTAAATGAAAGAAATGGGAACAAATGGTTTACTACATCAGGCTGCAAAGTGCCTAAAGATACAAGGAGCCTAGATAAAGGAGATCCAACCACTCAGCATTCAGCACCACCAGTATACTGATCACCGCCTGATCATCAGGAATCATCAGCAGGACTTAAGTTAGTTTAGTAGTTTAGGACTTAAGTTAGATGTGCTTCGTTATGATTGAATGATTCATACGTAGATGACTATGTGGCTTAAAAAACTAAAAACATTCCTCAAAATCTGGTCTGGTTCATGGAATGGACTGAAAACGAGGCCTTTTGAAAGTTCCTACGAATACATTACAGAATAAAAGAAAGTTTGGCTATGTATAAGCAAAGTATGAAGAAATGAGGGGTAGTTTAAGACCTTTGCACAGTACTGTAGAGTATTTCCCCAAAATGTCAAAACACGTTTGGTGTCTGAAATTTGCATTTCGAGTTTTGCACTGGAGTGTACTTCACTGTTTTGTGTATTAAGAAATATCATGTGTCCTATTTATTTCATTATTTCAAATGTAGACGCGTGGGAGGCGCGCTCATAATGGAAGCGATGTAAGCGCATGCGGTACGACGCGCCCGTTTTTTTTTAGGTGCGTCAGCGCTGCGTTGAGTTGAAAACATCTCAACTTTTCAGAATGCTGCAAGCGCACCGCGGGTCATGTGACAAGATTCAACCAATTAGCTC
>JBBPDE010000027.1:0-10461 GCA_037974605.1 Nannopetersius ansorgii | reverse complement strand
CATTTTATATATTACGTTAATAATAAATATACTACACACACACACACACACACACACACACACACACACACATATATAGCTGATGATTTTAGCTGATGATAAGCCACCATATAAATAAGAGCCTTTAACAATGTCATTGTCTGTTTTGTTTATTATATTTAAATTTTGAAGTGCTACTCTTAAGTGGCCAGATTGGCTGATTTGTAAACTTGCTTTCTACTTGATGCTTTGTACTTCTTCAATAGCGGCACAGTTCAAGTTCAAGTAAACCAACATTACACACCACTAACTTTCAAAGATATTAAAGCACCATCTCAATTAATGTTTTCTTTCATCTGTTTTCTTTTCCCGTTGTTAAAACTAACTACCAATGTAATAAACAGTGAACATTTATTTATAGTAATTGTTTTATACTTTATCTGCCAGAAAGCCACTTTCAAAACAAGGCATTCTGCATTTTAGATTTGTTTTGTTTTCTGAGCTCAGTTCTTAAAAAGCATTTACAGCTCTGTTTGTCATTACAAACAAATGTTCATACAAGTTATGGAGCAGTCTTATTTTAAATGGGATTTATATATCAAATAGTGATCCCAGACTTTTGAACAGTAGTATAAATCTCTTGTGATCGATCAATAAGCCTTTTGCTCAACATCCCAGGGCATAAAAAGTGGTTTGTGACCTGTTGCACACAAATGTTTCCACACACTGCACTGTCTGAAGGACACAGTTAACACTGTGAGTGCTGAAATAGACCTTTACTCTCTCTTCAAGCAGTTTTGTGTTGCATTGAATTTATTTCATTTAGCTTGTATTCATCATGAAACTACAGTCTTAGTTCACTTTGTTCTTTGCATAATCATGCATGGTGTGTGTGTATGTGTGTGTGTGTGCGCGCGCGCATATGTGTATACGCTTATTTGTGTGTGTGTTCATATGGTAGAAGCTTTTATCTGGCATTTGTTTTCATGTCATATTAATACTTATAGTTTACCATGCAAGACACTGTTGTCTCAGTAGCAGGTTTCCATGGCAACCTAGTCGCTAGGAAGTGGTCCTGAGGATTTTGATCGTCATGGGGATGGGTGGGGTTTTACCCAGCTTATCGCCTTAATGGCCCTTTTGCTGCTGCCTTATTAATCCTGTGTGTGTGTGTGTGTGTGTGTGTGTGTGTGCGTGTGTGTGGACCAAAGATAAACCAAAGATTCAAATAAATTGTTAAATGACGTGTAACTGTTGCCAAAGGCATTCAATTGTGTGCCACTAATAGTGGTATCTCATGATCTCATTAACAATTATATGGTAAGATTTAATATTGAATATTTTCCTATACCTGAAGAAAACCCCAAATATTCCTAACTTAAATTAGAGTTTGATATGTCATGAAAACGCTGTACACAAATATTTTTGACTTCCCAGTCTATATTGTTCCTATATGGACATTAACCCTGCAAAGATGGTCTGTTTTCAGGTCAGTGTATTGTGATCTCAAAAAATTCACACCACAAGATATTTTTAAGTGATACACTACACAGGCCAGATATCAGAACAGGACTCATTTACATACAGTCTTAAAGTTACAGATGCAGAAACAGCCTGTTTCATTCTAAGATTTCTTTATTATTATTTGACAGGGACACTAGGAATAAACACAAGCAATATGTGTAGTGTATATGTGATTTGCAACAGGATCTGAAAAATTGTGGTTGGAAAATGGTTGAAGAGCATAAAAACACCCTCAGCAGCGTCTCTCTCTTTTTCTCTCTGTCAAGCTGTGTGTTCTACAGCATGAACACAGGGTTTCACCAGTTTAGTGTGGGAGTTAAACCGGTGCTGGGTTTACACCCACCCAAACACACCCACCTGCCCAAACACAATCACTTACAACCCACGGACGGGATGCTTTGTGGTCAGTACGTGTGAGTGCATATGCATATGTATATGCGCTTAGATGTGTGTATTTGGTGGATGTGTGTGTATTGCCGCAGTATGGCGGTTACACAACAGCTAGGTCTGAGGGGGCGGCCGACAAGAGCATTACACACACGAGAGCCGCTCACACTGACCCCAGCAATCTGCGGAGGAGAGAATACACACACAAGCGCGCACACACACACACGCACACACACACATGCTGCATGCTCTATCTGTTCCCTTCCCTGGCTTTGTCTTGGCAGTATGGCTGCAGGCTACGTTTATTTTTACTTGCTTTCGAGAAAGATGCTCACTGTGAGGGAGCCTTTTCACTTCTCCGTCCACTTCCATCAGCCTTAATGTGGACCTCTCTCTAGCAGTAACTGCCACTGCTGGACTATATATTGTCTACACCAACACAACACCCGTGTAAATATTGTCATACAATATTAAGAGCAATATTAGGAATTGTTGGAGCATCACTCTTGCTGTTGTTTACATTGTGTCAAAGTTTCATGAAAAAGAGACCTACTGTGGCATTATACATAAGTGTATGTAATTTACCTGGCTGCTCCGGAATGTTTTAAAAGTATCACAGTCCTTCAGTACCGCAATATTTTAGAAAAAAATATTTTAATATTGAATTATACCGATACTGTCCATCTCACAGTCAAACCTGGCCTTCATGCCTGTGAGCACTGTGCTTTTTTTAACACCATTCATTTAAGGTCCTGTTTTAACCCCTTGAATGCAATAGTTTTATTCTAATTATTTTTAGGTAACTCGATGATTAGGTAATTAAGATTCTTAAGGAAAGTTCAGTGCATTGTGATATAAAAATGTGCCCCTATTGTTAAATTGTGGTGATGTAAAGTGTAATAGCCTGATGCTTACCTTTTTTTACATATCACAATATTGCAACAGAAATCTACATGTATAAGGTAATACTTGTGGTGTTTTTATGAATCGGGTGTTGGTGATTATACATGTATTATAACTGTGTTCCCTGATGGATATTTGTGTAACAGGTTTTTCTTAGATCTTCCTTCTAACAAGTGTCCATGATTGCAGTATCATATGTTGAATATCATGCTATGCAATAACAGTTGAATATTGGTGAACATCCATTTTTTTGAATACACTGTAAACTCACCTGAATGGAGAAACTGTTTACTTAGAAGGGGAACACAGACAATTATAATCGTACGCTAAATTATTCTATAATTACATTTGGTTTTTATTGGGGGTGGCTCAAAAAATTGTGTTATAATCAAATATAAACAATTCAAAAATTTCTATATGAAAGCATGAAAGCGGTTGAATCAATGTAGCAGTGCATTTTCCCACACCTAGTGACTATTACAGTAAGTAAGTTATGTCATTTATGAGAGTGAGGAACTGAAATGCAGGCCCATATTCTGGCCCTGAGGGTTGAAAGGGTTTAGTTAGTGATTTTGAGTCATCGCAACTTGCTGTAGTAATCTACACTGTTCATGGGAAGTTTTTATTTATTTATTTTATTTGTGTGTTCATATTAAACTGTAATAGGACAGTAATAGGTTTTTTGGCACCCTCTGTGTGTCTCCTGTTGCACGTTGTGACCCCTCCTGCTCTGTGCTGAAAATTTGACTTGCAAATAGTCCCCTTTTGCATGTGGAGATACGGCTGTAACAAACAAGCAAAAGAAATTGCCTGCCATTTAACTTCATTACATCATGCATGCAGATTCAAGGTTATATTTGGAAAGCTGGCCTTTTTTTAGTTCCACGCCAGTAAGCACAAATATTCAAATGGCCCAGACATGTTTTGAATAGTGCTGGGATTGACTACTAGCTGCTTTGCATTGGTTTAGGAAAGTGTGGACCATCTAGTCAACAGAAAAGATAAAGGTGGAGAGAAGAGCTGACCTGCATAAAACAATCAGTATATCCTTGTAATGATCACAGGTATATATAAATAATATAATCTAACATTGTGTGTGAATTAATTACTTGCGGATCTGACGACGAATACACACACATAAGCACTGTACGGTCTAAATTGGAGCCTGGAGTCTGGCACAGGTCACTAATTGCTCTGATACAACAGCTAAACCCGGTAATTACCTGCAGAGTTGAATCAGGTGTGTTTGAGCTGGAAAGTTGCCAAAACGTCCAGGAAGAACCTGGTCCCCAATTCTCTAATTCTGGTCTACATGAATAATGTTTAAGGTTTTATTCTGTAGTTACAGCGAGGAATCAAAAGTATTTAGACTCTTCTGTTTTTGGTATTAAATATGCTTCCAATTTCAGATGTACTTCATATTGTCTTATGACATTATGCTTATAAATACTGTTTAATGTTATTACATGGAATAGTTCTGTATACGCTGCTTGATGCCTGATACCTTATCACCACCCCTGTTTAAACACATACTCTATATACTCTAAATTTCTCTATAACAAACCATTTTACTTAGGCCCATCACAACATGCAGAAATATTAAACAAATATGTGAAAATTGACCTTTTCTGTTGGTCCATGTCTTATGTTCACACAATGCAAAGAGTAGTTGCTATAAAATTGTGTAAAAGTTCAGGAAAGGTGATATAAGAGGTTTTCCTAGTTAAGATATCAGCAATTATCAGGGATACACTTCTATAGTATGGAGAATCAATATATAGTCATATATCATTTTTTTCTGTGCGGATAGGAGAAGAGAAAGAGAGAATAAGTGGTTCAGAATTCCAGGCACGTCACTTGACCTATGCATACACACACACACACACACTGTGTGTATTGATTCTTTGATATGTCGTTTACTGTCTGCATGGGCCACTCGTACGAGGCCGTCTGAGTGAAGTAGACAAGAGTTCCTCAACAGCCCTTCAGACTCGACTCTACTTTTCATCATTTTTGTTGCCGCTTTCTCTCTTTCTGTCATGGCTGCTGCTCTCTGCTGTTTAAAATGCATCTCAGTGGGCAGATGCTAAACAGGAGAACACAGAGAAAACAGAGCAGAGCGCAGTGGACTGGAAAAGAAGAAAAGAAGCAATGGAAAAATGAGAGAAAAAGGCGGGATTGTAAAGATATGCACCTGAGCAAATGAAATGAAAAGCACAATTGTTCTTACTGTTTAGAACAGAACGGGATGGAACGCATGCTGATGAGAGCACAGCAATGGACAGAGAGAGCGCAAGAGAGAGAGAGGGAGAGCGAGAGATAGAGAGAGAGTGGGAGGACAGAGATACTGTAGAGAGGTGCTGTTTGAGTGCGTGCTGGAGTGTGTGGGGCTGTAGGCGAGAGCTGTAGAGGGTTGTGTGTGTAGGGCTGATTTGCATGGCTGATGGGAGAGAGCCTCTCACACCCCCACTAAAGCACCTCCTCACTGGGCTAAGAGGACCACCAACACCCCCCTCCCCTTCACAACAGGACACAACCTCCATGAGTGCATTAGTGTGATCACAAAAGCACACGCATATTCATTTTTGGTGATTAAATGTTTATTGCTTTTTTAAAAGCAATTATGGGCACAAACGCATTCAATCAAAGCGACTGACTATAATACAGACAAGACAACAGAGAGCCAGAGAGACAGACAGGGGTCACTTCTAACCTTTAGCTCTGAGAAGAGTTATTTCATTTTACATTTATTATGTAATAACACATTCAATGGCCTAGTTACTAGATGTGGCATATCAGTATGGAAGGTAGGGCTTCTCGATTCAATGGGATTCAATGGGAAACCCAACCTGACCTGAGCTAAGACTCATCATCAGTAGGAGGTTTTATAGCCTTACAGAATGCCCACAAAATATGTGTGTGTTTCTGTTTACTCTAGTGTTTGACACCCTGATGGTGTTAGTGTGGCAAGAATGCAAGACTTTGAATGTTTGTTTAATATTTCATTAGCATTAATAAAGGATAGGCACGAGGCTGACTTAGTCTAAACTTCAGTTACTGTACCACACAACCTGAATCACTGATCATAAAATATTAACAGCACAAATAAAGCCACACGGCACATGGCAAAGGAGAACCCAGCTGATAAATGCTGCGGGAGTCTTTTTTTTACACGCATCTATGACACACAGCTCACAGTAAAGCCTTTAGCTCTTCGACTGTGCATCCCTTTTACTGCAGTTCCTGCGTGGTACAGAAACATCATAGTTACAATTTGTCATCTAAAATTAGATTCATGAGGCCCAAATAGCGGCACAAACATGTATGCAGTGGGGTTCTTCTTTTGGTTATACACTATATAGACAAAAGTATTGAGACCATTACTCCAACAGGGACTTTAATGACATTGCATTCAAATACATATACTTTACTGTAATATGAAGTTGGTTCCCCTTTACAGTTTTAACAGCTTCCACACTTTTTAGAACGTTCTCCTCAAGATTTTGTAAAAGACCAGTTTCATGTAAAACAATATTTTCACAGACCGGTATAGATACAACTAAAAACAAAGAGCATATTTGCACATTTTTTCTGTCCCTCCAAACGAGACTGTACGCTCAAGTTCAAATCATAAAAATATCTCCCCTTACTCTAAGGACTCGTCCACACTGACCTTTGAATCTTGGATAAATATATGCGTTCTGAATGACATAGACTTTTTTGTTGCATTTTGTATTTGCGCTTGATTGACTTCAGTGAGGCGTTAACACTGGCTTACTGCAGCCCAATGTGTAGTTTCATGTATTCACCTGTGGGGGCAGTAATTATTCTGTCCAGATTGTTTACATCTTGATTTGTAGTCCTACATTGAAAACACTGTACACTGTAAACCTAGGCAGGAGTTGGCAGGAGAGGAACAAACATAGTCACAGATATTGGGTTCATGGGTTCACTCTGTACTGCACAGCGTCAGGTCAAAGTGATGTTTTTTTTGCTTTTTGAAGACTTTTTGAAGATTTCTGCAGAAATTCTTAAACTAAACTTGCATGCCAATATCTACTTTTGATTGTCTGCTGTGACTGGTACAAGAGCGCATTACACACCACTCAACAAATATTTGTCGCGGTTCCCAGAACACTGGGACCTGTTTGATCCTCCAGAACATCAACCGAACGGTATGTAAATGCAATAGCGGCGTTTTCGATTTCGGCAGAAATTGACACCAAGACTTGTATACCATTTTATGCAATGGCTTTTTGACGCCACCCGAACGTGCAGATGAGCGAGCGCCGGTGCTGAATGCCCGCATGAATGCTTCGATTTGCTCCAATGAGTGGAAAATGGTCGCCGTTCAGTCCGCGCTCACCTGACGCCACAAACGCCAGAAAAACGCCTGAATCAGACGTCCGTGTGGACGAGGCCTTAGGAACCCACATGTTGCATTAACTGATTAAAATCTATAGAATTAAAATCTCTGTGAACTATAAGTGACAAATAATGAATATAAACCTTAGTTATAGCCAGTGATCTTGGTGAGTTGTGACTGTTTTAGGATGTTATTTAGGCAGTTGTGCATTCCAGGTTTCTAGTAAGAACAAAAAAACACACACATTTTTTGTTACTCGTTTGCAGTGATCACCACCTGGCACACTTGATCTGTCATTAATTTGCAGCTGTAAACTCACAAACATGCAAATGTTCAGAACCCCCTTTGCTAAGAAAGCTGTTGTCTCATTAGCAGCCTTTAGCACGAATTTGACCTTGTGTAGTCTGTGCGTTCATGCAAATTAGAATGCAAATGTTGTCTGTGTGTGTGTGTGTGTGTGTGTGTATGTGAGAGCCACAGGGACTAAATTAAGACATTGTGCCCTGTTTACTGCCAAGAAAATGCATACTATGCATTCTAATGCAAAATCATTAATCACATTAGGATGCACATATAGAGATAATGTCTGCCTTAGGTTTTACATATAGTAGTATTAAAGTGCAAAGTTCAGGGGTAAGTTTATTCCCCTGCTGCGTAATTCTGAACCAGTTCACAGAGGTAGTGAGGAGATGAGCCTCTTAAAGCCTGAAATTTAAGAACTAGGGCTTTGTATCTGATTCTGGCCTCCACAGGAAGTCAGAGAAGTGATCTCAGCAGAGGGGTCACATGGGAGAATTTCAGGAGATAAAATGGACAAAACAAGCTGCATCATTCTGAACGCCTGTAGATCAAAATCTAGAAGTGCACATTATGTGATTGGAGAAATTAAGCTGATCCAATGATCCAGGTGATCTTTTGAGTAAAAGGTTTAAATGTAATGGAGGTCAGGATAGAAGAGTGATTTGCAAGTAGGTAGATAAGCTTCAGATACAGTTTGAAGTGGTAGGTTTCCAAATAAGGCAGGGATCTTCGATGAGATGTAAGAGGTGGTTGATAAGAATTAGCTGGGCATCACCAGCAAAGCAATGATTAGAGCTGGTGCAAGGAGTGTGTACAAAGAGAACAAAAGTGGACCAGGAGCTGACCCCTGAGGAACCTCAGTAATGCGTGGGGCTGAGAGAGCCATTCCAGGCCTCCTTGTGATCCTGAAGATAGGATGAGAACCTGACACATGCTGCTGATACCCAAGTCAGAAAGTGATGAAAGAAGCATCTGGTGGTGTCAAAGGGACAGTGTCAGAGGCAGCTGACAGGTCAAGGAGAATGAGTAAGTATTGTGGAGTGATTCTGTGACAGACAAGAGAACAGTTTCAGTTGAATGTCCCTGATTGTACACAGACGGGTCGGCGTCAAGAAGAAAGAGTAGCAGTCTCACTCAGATCGATTTAAAAAGGGAAGAAACCTGATCTGAAGTTAGCAATGAGTTAATTATTGAAGTCAGACTAAGAGCAAGGTCGGTGGAGGCAGCTTGGAGATGTGTGGCAGGAACTGGGTCTAGTGGGCGCATTGTGGGATGATTAGTGGTTATATGTGCAATCATGTAATCCTCGGTATAAAACTGGTTTCATGTTTTAATGTAGAAAATTCCTTGGAACTTAAATAACTGGAAAGAGAGAGATGATGCATTTTGCATCCATTTGCATTGGATATATGTAATAAGACTTTCTAATAGCTTTCTAATCTTATCTCAGTTATCTTAGCTGCAGTCTTGACCTAATTTACCAAAAAGAAATGGTTTTACCCTTTCAGGTTAAACATATCATCTGATACATATCTTTGGTTTTGGTTCTAGTATTATGGGTTTCACTTGTTTTTCTTTCACACCTTTTTGCCTGGATACACAGATACAGAGTATTTGATGCCCAAGACACCTGGAAGCCAAAAGCAACTGAATAGAGAAGGGTAGAGTAATTGAATTGGAGCAGGTTATATGAGCTTGCTGTCTACAGGTATCTGATTGTACTCAGTAAAAAAAAAACAGGATGGGTTTCACATAAGGGATTCTAAAAAAGGCAAGTGATGTAATGGACACACACACAGTTTGTGACTCTACAGTTCAGAGGAACTCAGTCTGCTCAAGATGAGATACATACAGTATGCAACACCTCTGACTGCACGCTTTAATACAGTCTCTCTGCTTGTCTGTCTGTAGGTCTGTCTTTGGGGATTTAAATGAAAATGTGATTCATTTTGTTTTTAGAATACAGGGTGAGCTTAAAGGTGCCAAGTTCTTGCCTTTTTTCCAGTTAAACAGAAATGTTCACTGCCAACACTTAGCCGGCTACATTCCGCCACTGACCATGCATTTTCAGATCCACTCATGGAACGCGTTTTTTAATACCATCATGAAAACAGAGCATTACCCCTGTTGACTGTTTCTTGGAAGGGCATGGCTGTGCTGGCTTGTCCCAATGCAAGACTAGGCACTGTATAATGTATGTGTATAATGGTCGCCCATAAAACAAGGTTTGAGACTGTGAAAACCCTGGACATTTACTAAAGTGATGCAAAGTAGACTTGTTTACTAGACCCATAGTTTTTACCTCTGATCTGCTTTATTATAGAGCTTGATAATTCGCTGATGAGTTGGATTAAGTATCTTTGAGAAACAGTTGCCACTTTCAGGACTGGGAATTAAAAAAAAACAACTTAGCCAGTATCCACTGTGGTATGCTGTCAAGTTTAAGTTTCAAGTTTATCATCCTTCACAGATAACATTGGAACCAAGTTCGCCCTCAAGTTTGCACAATAAAACACTTAACATAAGTGGAAAAAAATAAAACATAGTGAAAGATAGCAAAATAGTACAAGTATTCTTGTAGTAAAGTGCAGTGTGTAGATGTATATACAGAAGGTGAGTTTAAAGTGACTGTAGTTCTGAAGTGAGGGAAGAGGAAACAGTTTTTGTGGGAGATGTGCAGACTGTTCAGTTGGTAACCATTGAGTTAAATGTGCGGTCAGCAGCTGTGTGCTGTGTATAGTTTTTATTTTATTTTTTATTTCTGGTTGCACTACAGTGAAGTATGCTAGTTGTCTAAGCATAGTCTTCTTCACTGTAACAATGTAAGAACATTATGGTTTTATCACTAATGTGTGATGTAAGAAAGCTAATGTAAAGTGAGACAGACTATTAGAGTGTAAGAGCAGGACAGATGAAAAAGTAAACCTTTATGTGTGTGTGTGTGTGTGTGTGTGTGTGTGTGTGTGTGTGTGTGTGTGTGTGTGTGTGTGTGTGTGTGTGTG
>JBBPDE010000026.1:11006490-11022811 GCA_037974605.1 Nannopetersius ansorgii | reverse complement strand
CACACACACACACACACACACACACACACACACACACACACACACACACACACACACACACACACACACCACCAACAGCAGCAGGATTGAGCTACCTCTCTTAAAATTAGTACAAACACCGCTTCTCTCGAAGTTAGGAAATTACAGCAGAAAGAATCAAACACACAACAGTGAAACTACAGCTGACTGCTAGCCATTTGTAAATGATTGGAAAAGTACAACAGTATTACATAATGTTCTCTTTTTATGTCATAGATTAAATCTCATTTTTGCTGATCTTAATGCCACTTGATCCAGATGACTTTGCTGAAATCTCCTTTGCAAACAATCCAAAGGCAGAAGCTTCATGCAATGAATGTTTATAGACCTATAGTTTCTAACTTTACTACATATTTCTAAACCGGTTATTTTCATTGCAACTGGTTCCAGATCTGCCGTTCAAGTCATGAGCGATTATTGTGCAGCTCTCCAGGAAACTAGAAATCTAATGCTTTGAATTTACTTCCTTATTTTTGATATTTTTAGTGCAACAACAGAAACAACTTTACATTTAGTAGTATTTATGCTTCGGATAATATAATTGTTTATTAATGTAATAGCATTAACATTCATTTAAACTTTTAACTTTAAACCAATTAACATTATTAATTAAAAGAGTACAAATAGAATCAAAACTTTCCTCAAAACATACATTGAGTAATTTTATGTGTTTTATTTTGGCAGATCTGTGGAACAATTTTACGATGTAAATAACATTATAATGAAGATAAGAGCACTGTTTATGAATGTTGTTGCTATATTTGCTCCCAAATCGTTGTAGCATAATCATGCTTAACTATCAAGTCAGGTCTTATTGTTTTGTCATCTATCATGTTTCCAGTTTTCCCTAGTCATTGTACAACACATATCCGTTTTTGCATTTGTTCAATCATTTCTTGGGGCCTTTTTCTTCTTCTTTTTCTCTAGGATGACAATATCTATGAATGACACTTCATAACAAATAGAGGTGGGGTGCCTATAAACTTATATGGCACTTTAGAGGGACTGCTTACGCAAATTCACAAATTGCATGCGTTCAATTTTTTGTAATTGTCGAATGCCTTTTAAACCAGCAACCTGCCCAAAAGCATTTACTGCCATCTGCTGGCCACAGGATGTCCATAAACATCCTCTCTTATGATACTTCTCCATCAGATAGAGTTGTAAAAGTTACAAAACAACAGATGCATGTCTTACACTTCTGTAAGTAGTTTACGTTTCTTCAGCTCATTCTTTTCTTTTTCCTCCAGCTGAGATGACTGGCCACTCTTCACCTGCTGCAGTTTCTCCCTCACTGTGTCATCGATACTCCCCACCTGCATAACACACACACACAGCAACAGTTAAACACAAGAATTTCAATTTATTCTTACACTCTACCAAATAGAAACCTAGAATTTTCTTTTTATGTAAAAAATGATATAATAATGGGCCTTGAATTTCCTTGAACCAGGTATTCATGCAGAAATAAACCTACCACTCTGAAAATTCTAGGGCCTCCTTTGTGACCTTTATCCAGACGGATCCATTTGTTGGACATGGCCTTACTGAAGCCCACTTTACCACTGGGAAGTTTCTAGAAGACAAAAAAAAAACAGTACATAAAGGAATTTGACATATTTCCTAAATCACTGCAACATACCAAAGTTATGGTGTAAAAGGACTCATTGTAGAGTGACAGTTTAATATTGTCAATGCTGACCACAATCATTCATTCACTAGACAATTCACTAGTTTTTTGCTGTACTGTGAAATGTATGGAGAATAACAAAGAAGCAGCTTATTGTTGAGGACTGGAACAGCCTTTCAATATGGACACATCAGATTATGCACACTCCCTGTAATACAGAGCAATGTCAAATGTAGCTTACAAGTCCAAAAGTTTGATGGCTTATCCTCCTTGTCACTACGAAACCAAACACCTTAATTTCACCCCTTAAAATGACCTAAAGTTTGACCTTAAATTCCCCATGTATGTGAATGGTGTACGTGAATGGGTAACAATAAAAGCCAACTTGACCTGACCTAAGACTGCCCAACTCTAAGACATAGATCTTGTCATGATGGTGGTTTCTCACCATGAGCTCGCTCTGTGGCAGGCCTTCTTCTGGAATGGCGTCAAACACTCTGGCTTCATGGCTTCCCTGCTCAGCAATCTCAGTCCCTTCACCAGTCAGTTCCCAGTGCTTGGAGGAACGCTGTGTTGCCTCGATCACCTGTGGAAATCAGGTAGAGATATAGATTGGATGCAGAAGATAGAAAGGGAGATATGGAGAGCAGAAAAAATAACAGGCCTGTGAGACAGCAGTCACGTAGGACTTAATAGGTCTATCAATGATGCAATATTTTAAGGATCACACAAGGATCCTTGCTCTGTCCTGTCTCGCACTTGTGTTCTGTTCTGCTCTTGTGTTGCACCATGGTCCTGGAGGAACGTTGTTTCATTTTTACTATGTACTGTGTATATTGTAGACCTACTAACCACCATTCATTCAGCAACCTACACAATATGGGAAAAAGTATTGGGATTTTGGAGAGCACAAGATGTAACAAGCATGTAAGGCAGCAGCCATGTTCGTTAGTTGTGTCTCAACTGACAAAACATGTCTGTTTCAATTATATTGTAGAATATTGTAAGGATTACATGTTAGTGGATATGTCTATCAGTTACACAATACATTAATGATTGCATGATACTGGATATGGAAGTATCAGTAATACAATATTTTTAAGGATCACGTTAGGTGGATGTGCTGTGTAGATCTACTAACATTTCATTCATTCAGAAACACAAATGGTTTAACAGAGCTAAACCTGTTAGTGACGACAGGCATTCAGTGTTGTGTTTGTCTCGTCTTGAGTGTACACAGTCCGTGTTTTCACGTGTGTGAGCTGAATTATGATAAATTAAATGAGCAGCTGATGAATCTTTTGCTCTGCTGTTGCATCAGTCCGGCTAGGATTAGCTTAGCCTGGTGTCTCAGCCCTGTAACTCACCTCTCCGAGGGCCTGGAGGCTCTTCACAGCACCCACCACCACCTGGTGGTCCACGCTGAGACTTCTGGCCACATCCTGACTGTCAACACCCCCGTCTACCTTCTCCAGGAGCTTTAAAACAGACTCTAGCAGCCCACCGTCCGCCATGCTCAATCCTGCTCACCCCACAGAAAGAAGGGGACCTGACGTCAGACCCGCGGGCTACCGTAAACACTGCTGTAAACACGTAGCTCCATTATTACTTTACCGTAAGTTTTTCCTTTGTCTTTTCTGTACCAAGGACGAAGGATGGGCAAACAGATGCTGCAAAACCTTCATCCAACCTAAATGGGCTCGGCGGATGCAGATTGTAGTGTAAATGTCTAACACAAGCGGAAGTCTCCTAAGAAAGCAGAGACGCTGCTGGGCCTTCTTGGTGATGGAGCTGGTGTTGAGGCTCCACGTAAGGTTCGCTGCGATGTGAACACCAAAGATGTACAGCGGTTAGTGATGAAGTCGACTTCTGTTCGGTCCACATTCAGAAAGATTGTGGGTTCTGCATCTCTCCTCTGCAGACCTCCTTACCACTGCTCATACACACCTGCATGATTGTGGTTTGAACTGTTATGACTTCCCATTCACGTAGAACCTATATACAACCTGAAGTCCAGCATTGTTCTTATTTAAATACAAATACAATTGAAGAGTCACAATTTCTCGCACCACTTACTATGGTTCTCTTTTTGTTATGGGCCTTCTCAGCCTTTGTTCTGTTGGCTCATATTCTTCAGATTCCCTCTTTGGTGGTCTCCAGTCATATCCCTGTGACGCTATACAAGAAAATGCTGTACACATGAAATAATTGAAAATATCTGGTCAGTTCAACATACTTGAGTTTCATTTTCTCTCTTTATGTTATTCAGCTCAGACTGTGATTACATTTCACTCACACACAATTTTGTGAGCATGGATTTCCTCCAAAATAAAAATCCTTTATTCATACAAACCACATACATTCTTAAACAATGTTCTGAAAAATAAAAGTTTCCCATCCCACAACACAGAAATGCTACTATGACCTGAACTGAAGCTTCACATCTTTCACAATTAGAAGGAACTGGTAGAAATAAAAAGCACTGCAGAATAAGCAACAAAAAAAATCCTACAGTGTCAGGCAAGGAAATAATACTCTTAAATGAACTATGAAAGGAAAAAACAACTAAAAATCACTTTCAGTGACTGAAGAACAAGCAGTTAAAGTAAAAGCAAAGTTTTCATTCAACTTTTTCCATGAACATCAGGTCTTAAACATGGATGTGACTTGGTGGTTGTTGGGGGTTCTGACCCCTTCGGGCAGTAGTTGTAAGGATGTGTAAGAAAAATACAAGCACACATTGAACAGACCATAGAACAGATCATTCAGCAGAGTTTCAATACACTAGGCATCTTTTTTTTCTTCTTCTTCCAAATCCAGTTTTCTGGTTTGTGCCCATGGGCGAAACAAACTGAAGCTGATGGTGAGGACAGTTGCTGCTGCTACTTCAGAAAGGACATATAAGCAAGTAAGAATGATGAAACAGGAGCCCATCTGAATGGGATTCAGTCTATCTGTACTGGTAGTTCATGCTGGGGTCCCCACGGCCATAGCTCACTCCAGGGTTGTGGTATGGGTTGGCATTGTAACTCTGGTTGGTTCCTTGTGTGCCGTAACTTGGCTGGTTGCTATACCCTAAAAAGTGGACAATGGTACAAGTTAATTAGCACTGTTCCTAGTTACAGATCAAGAGAAAGTACACCACATTCCTTTGGCAGACGCATTATCCAAAGCAACACAAAGAAAAGTTCAAATTTCATGACCGTGCGAGAACCAGAGGAGAGTTCTGAGTGCTAAAATATTACACAGGGATTAGTACTCATCTGTTTGTTATTGAATGTTTGTTTCATCCCTTCATCACATGCTGCTCTCTTCTTATGCATGGCACAAACCCAGTCACTTTTCATAACCACTTGCACTAATAATCTATTATTGTTACTTTGTTAGTTATTCCACACTACTACCACTGTTCTCTTTAAACTCTCATCTTTATTCCTCTTGTTGCATTGAGCCTATTTATGACAAAAGTAGTTCTTTCTTATCTTCTTAGAACAGATGAGTCTTCAAGAAGGTTGACAACTTTCAAACCAAATTACAGCTACAACCTTTTAAAATTCCCGTACTGGAGTGTAGTGTGCTTTTTATATTATACTGTTATTTAGCTGTCATTCTATTCGTCATTTGTCTTATCTTGTGTTTTCCTATACTGTGATGACTGAAAAACTGGCCTTACAACTTAAGATTTTTTTTTTTAGGAGGGGGACTCCTAAACGGAGCTGGACACTTGCCCCCCAGGACCAAAATATGAGCACTCCTGCTTTAGCCTGTTACTTCCCGGACATGTCTGGAAAACATATTCCATCCAGATAAAAACAACTTACCTTCATAGCTATAGTCCTGACCCCCTGTTCCACCAGTCACCTGGGATGGATAAGCTGTGCTGTAGTTGCCATAACCCCCACCTCCAGTTCCACCTTGGGCTTGGCCAAAGTTCTTCTTCCCCTGCCCGTAGCCCTGGCTATACTGGTTGAAGGAGCCTTGCCCTGGTGGCGGAGTGGCTTG
The DNA here is from genome assembly GCA_037974605.1 of Nannopetersius ansorgii. Taxonomy (NCBI): domain Eukaryota; kingdom Metazoa; phylum Chordata; class Actinopteri; order Characiformes; family Alestidae; genus Nannopetersius; species Nannopetersius ansorgii. The sequence continues at coordinate 11,017,140 of JBBPDE010000026.1, read as the reverse complement.
GTAAGACCCTGGAGGGGCTCCTGTTCCTGGCGGCTTCGTACCCTGGTGCATAGGAGGCTTCTTGCCAGTTGATTTGGTCACAGGTGGTGGAGTAGAGTAGCCTCCATCACTCTGGTAATATGAGGTAAAGCCACCAGTTCCTGGAGCGCCACTACTTGGGCTGTTAGACATTGGGCCTGCAGTTCCTGGAGCTGCTGATCCTCCATTTGCTCCTCCGTTATTGTAGTAATCTGGACAAGAACCAAAATTCTCTTTTAGACAGGACCTATTAGCCAGGACCATCATGTCAGTGTGACTTTGCAACACTTTTATCCAGTCAGTTTAACATTCAGTGCATCAACATAAGTCTTTACATATAATGAAAAGGAAAAAAGTCTATTTTCATGTTCTGTATTACACATTTTGTTCATCACTATTGTGATGAACAAAACCCAGATACAACAATGAAAAGGTATATTTGGAACAAAACAAACTGGTGGTTTCAATAAATGGGGCCTGCTCCACAAACTTCACCATAAAGGAGCTTAGTTTACAAAAGATCAGAAATTTTGGGTTCCAAGATAAGAGCATTATGATCAGAAAGGTCTTATTACATTCTCATGGAGGTGCACATACTACATAACATTCATATTTTGAAAAAACATGATTTGTATGCCAATTTAAAAACAACCGAGTTGAAATAAAGTGGTTAAATCAAAACAATTAAGATAAATGAAAGAAAAACAGGAGCTCCAAAATACCAACCAAAGTGTAGCTAGCAAGAGCTACTTTTCAAGAACAGAGACTTTACATAAATCTCACATGGCTTTAAATGGGACCTCATGTTTATTTAAAAAAAGAAAGTTACAAAACATTTTCATAAACATTCTAAATGCAGATACTAGATCTCCTTTGTATAGCTTCACAGCATTTTTTCAGAACATTGTACATGAAAAATATCCATATTTCTGAGTTCAGCAAATTTTCACCACATAATGACACCACAATTTATTTAAAAGTATAACACTGACATTAAAATGTATGACAATGTGTGAAAGCAAAATAACGATACATTTACAAAATTCAAATAAAATCTGAATGAAAAAGGGAAAGGCAAAACAGTGTTTCAGTGCCACATGAAAGGTACAAAACCTTGCACAAGACAGCCCACTTAATCTGTCCACATACTCCTGCTACTGCTGCCTTTGCGTCATCGTCCAATCAGAGCTTCAATGCTCTGCTGCATTGTAACATACAGATTCAGCAGACAGTAGCACAGTGCCATGTTTTGTCCCCTGCGTTATCTGCAGGGAGAGGCAGCAGCTCAGTCCCAGTGGCCTCCACAGCGTTGGGCAAATGCTGGGTGCAGTATTTCGAGGGTATTCAAGGAAACAGTGAGGGGACTCAAATATGCGAGCAGTTTGTCATGATTGTGTTCATATTGCCTACTACAATTTTTCTTGCATTTTGTCATTTACACTTTTGTATGTTTATTGAAAACAGACATCTGTAGCAAACTCGTTGTAGCCATAGCAGTCTGAGACAAAGTCACCTAAAGAGTGAGACAGAGCAGAGAAGCAAAGTATTAGATGCTTTTTGCATTGCCATAAAAATGGCAAATATCAGTGGTGTCAATCAGCCATCAAACTTGAGTCAGTTTAAGAGCCAAGTTGTCATTTTCTATTTTATTATTTTTTTTAGATTTCTCTGCTCCTGTCACCCTCAAGATGAGCTTTCCTCAGAAAATGGCACTGGGAGGTTGGGAACATTTCATGATTTTTTCAACGAGGAAAATGTTAAAGTCAAGAGTTTGCAGTCCATGGCTCAACAAAGCAGAGAAATGTAAAATCATTCAACCTTGAGATGAAAAATATGCTTCACATTGGCTTTTTCACTGCACAGCACATTTCATAACTAAAAAAAAAAAAAGACTAATTTACATGTTTAAGAACATTCACGAAAGAAATCCAACTGTTACAGATCATAATGAGATAGAACAAACTGTAAACATGTTAAAAAAATGCTGGGAAAAAAATAATAAATAAAAGCAATAAACATGGACAAAAACAGGGAGTAAAAAGTAAAATTACAGCCCAGAGTATTCAAGATCTGTAGGTCTTGTGGTGGTCAAAACAGTGAGGATTCAATATATCCATGGTGAAACAGAGAAATACTCACTGTAGCCCGAGTTAGCATTGTTCCCATATCCATAACTTCCATAACCACCTAAAAGAATAAGCATTGTCAAATTTGACTCAAGTGCTGTAATTTGAAATTAATTTCACACAATGCTGAAGCATTTACACCAAAAGTATCACAAAAATAAACTTTAAAACCTAGAATGACACGCTGAACAAATTTAATTAGGCAAGTGTAATACCTTGATGATATCCTCCACTATTATTAAAACCTCTGCCACGGCCCCGGCCCCTGCCTCTTCCTCGACCTCTAGGATTGGCTGTTGGGTCATCAGTTGGTCCACCCATCATTCCAAACCCAGGAGCATTCTGAAAAGTACCCACACACAGTAAGAAAACATGCCACATGCATGTTCTATACAAGGTGATGAGGGTTCAATTTAACAGTGTCAATACCGTGTCTGAACAGCCTAGGCAACAAGTTTACATTTACATAAGCACCATCCTTGGCTCCAGGACTACTATTCAGATGGTTCAGGGGATAGAAGATACAACCAAGTCAAAACCTGTGTCCATAGAAAAGAGGAGCATCTACAGGTTTTTACAGTTAAATCACAATTTCGATTTTATCAAGGTATTTATATTGTAGCGATCGGGACTAGAGGGCTCGTGCTCCCATAGACATTGCATTTTACTATTTCACAAGTTACTGAACAGTACAACCAAACTACTGTTGGTTGAGCGCTGGTTCTATAAGAGGAGCTTTAAAAATAAAATTAAGATGAGCACAGAACCGCAGATGGAGCGTAGTCTATTAAGACGATACTACGAGCTCTGTTTTTGGCAGATCGTCAGCACACAGTATCACAATCTCATATCGTCCACCCCTACCTTCCAGTATTTATAAAGACAAAAGATGGGGTTTCTTTACCATTGCCTTCTTTTTCTTGGCTGCCTCAGAGACAGAGCCCTCTGGGAAAAGTTTCTCTAATGCAGCCAGAGCTGCATACGCCTTCGCCACCTTCTTATTGGAGCCTGTTCCTTGGAACTTCTGTCCATCTATCTCCACCTTAACAAGAGAAAACAGTGAGAGATCAAAAAGTCTAAAAAGACAGACCATAACTTACTACATGCAGACAACTACATACATCAAAGATTAGATAATGTGTGAAAATTACCTATTGTGGTTAAAGACAACATTCTACTTTTCGGAGACAAATTGTCCATTTATCATATTTAGCACTATGTATTGACATATAGATGTAAAATGTTGCATAAAATAAACAAGTGCCAGACTGAAAAAACAAATGGGGAAAATGGTTATGATCATTCAAATAAAACACGGTCCTACCTCCATGACAAAGCGCTTGTCATGGCTGCCACCCGTCTCAGAGATGAGCTCGTATTTGAGGCCTCTACGTTTCTCATTCAGCTCCATCACTGGATTCTTGCCGTGTTTGGTCAGAATTGGGCCCTGCTGCCGAGTAGTCTGAGAAAAAAAAGAACAAAGCACAAAATAGTAAACTTGTGTTTTTATAAAACAGGACTATAACGTTGGGCTAGAAAATGCGAGATCATAGACACACTTAAATGCTAGGCATTTTGTAGTCAGTGTTACTGTGGTTAGACAGACAACCCTTTATTAAAACTCTTAAGCCAGACACAGGTAATGAGTGCACAGCTCTCCAGGAGTAACAGCTCATTCCAAGCTGAGAAAAATAAGGCTACTGCACATAAGACTAACTTCACATACAAGAGGAGCATTTACAAGACATAAAATGGCTAAAGTGATTTAATTGTAGTATATTAAAATAACATAGCTTAGAATATCTAAACTAAGTACCTCTAAGCAAAATGGTAAAAACAGAAAAGATTGGTTAAGACAGTGTCAGCAGATCATTTAATAATAAGTGCCTTGTATGTGTGTCATTTTTGTTTAAAATACCTGTTACTAGTGTTTCTTTTGTTTTAGAAAACAGATGTTAATCAACAGATGTTTACTTATCCTTTTTCAGCCTATTTATATAAATTCCATTTTTAATATGATTACCTCAGCACTCTCAGTAGGCTCAGAGTTTGCAGTTGTGGCAGATGGTGTATCTGCTTCAGTCAGTGTGTCCGTGTGCTTCACATCCTCCTCTGCAGTGGCCACGTCGTCAGTCTTCACTGGTTCAACAACCTTTTGTTCCACCCCTGTGGGAAGACCCATGTCCTGCAAGACCTACCAGGAAAAACTGAGGGGTTACCCTGTGTTTCACAAGCAAATGTCCAGTCTCAAATTATATTTTTACCCCTTAAAATCGCAGGTTTAAAACAGCATGTTAAAATTGCCAGATATTGTTGTATTATCAGATATTGTAGCGCATTATCTGAAGGAGAGGTAAACGGCACACCTTAACTGCTACATGTAGTTTGGCAGTGCGTTTAGAAGGGCCAGAGGCTTCAAAATTCTTCCCATCAACCTCCACAGCCATGGTAAAGACAGGTACATGGACAGGCCCAGTCTGGGAAATGAGCTTATACTGGAGTCCAGGCTTGAGTTGGTTCAGACGCATTAGAGCATTCATGGCCTGAGGAGGCTCTGATTTCTCATCTGGAGCTGTAATAGAAAGGCAAAAGACTTCAGTATAGGCTTTTACTGGTAAAATGGCAGTGGCTACAGAGCTCCATTGCCCTAATAAAAATAGTTATAAACAACAAGTATCAGTTACATTTCTTTTGCAGTTTCTTCTTCTTTTTGTTGGGACTCTTGTCATCACCACCCTCCTCTTCCTCTATGGGCCGTTTCATGGGTGGTGCATAAGTCGTGCTTGGTGGAATCTGAACTGCAAGTTTAAAAAAAAAAATTAAATTAAACAAACTTACATCACAGCAAGCCATTTATGTATATAGCCAAAAATAGCTGACCATCACATGCATAAGCTTAAACATCCCATTTCAAAACAATATGCATTAAGAAACTGCACCACTCCTTTGCAAAATTAACAGTCCCCACTCTTCCAGAAAAGCCATCCAAAAGACTTGTGTTCGTGAGAATTTGAGCCCATTCAGCCAAAATAAGTATTTGTGAGGCACTGATGTTGGACGAGAGGTCCTGGTTCTTTCTGTCTCTCTCGCACTTTTTTGAGGACCACTGAACAAACCTGTATAGTCAATGGGGACATCACTCTTTGGTTTCCTGGGCATTTTAGAAGGCAGAGGGTCCATGCCAAGCACTTTGTGAAGCTGCCCAAATGCTGAAAGCCTCAAAGCATGCTGTCAAAAACAAGGACAAGGAATTTTTACACTATATTCAGACAGCTTATCTATAATTACACACACTAAAATTGCATGTCAAATGCAATACCTGAGCACTCTGGGTAATGTCTTCTCGCTGCTGGTCGTCCATATGACCAATGGCATCAGTCGGCTCTTTCTCACAGGGGTCAGAGATGCCAGAACCATCTGTTAAATATTCAATACACAGGAATCACAATCATTGTCTAATCCAGTAAAATTATGCGTTACTTAGGGAAGATGATATATTCAGTTACCTGCCATCAAGATTCCAGAAGCTAAGCACTCGAGAACTCTTCGAAGAGCCTCGCCTGCACCCATTGGCCGGTTCCCTGTACCAATTGCTTTCTCGCACAACAGCTCCAATGGCTTTAAGAAAAAAAATCCCAAAAGTCAGTGTTTGAAATAAATGCATACTTCTAAGTGAGAAAAGCACGAATGAGCCGAGTCAACTGCAAATCAAAATATTTCTAGTTACACCTGTTAACATGTTCCATAACAATTTCCTTGTACAGCAGATTACAATAAAGACTCACCCAGCCTCTAAGTGGGGCCCAGGTGGGGACACGTGCACAAAGGTCCCTCAGGATCCGAATGACGATCACACAGGAACGCAGTCCATTGGCCCTGGCCTAAAGACACAAGTAGGAAAAAGGAACAGACCTTTGCTTAGTAACATACAGACATTACCCAACACCAGATCACAATACCTCAGAGAAAAGAGATACAGCAGTTGTATTCAATACAGTTAAATTTGACAATGAACACATCAAAATATCAAAGTACATAATGTAACCCAGGCAGTTTTGACTAGCTTTGATGTAATGCCCAAAATGTTAAAAACCTCTTCAGCTGGTATATGTTAAAGTATTAAAAGCTTTAGAATGACTATTTCCAATGTGTAACAGAAGCGCTTCTTTAGGGTTTAGGCGCACAACAGTATTAGCTTTACCAAGAGGGAACAAAAACGTCTGCTAAGGTGCAATATTCCCTTGAGCACACAAAGAGCTTTAGGATAGGCAGAGGATAGTGAGATTGCAGTTAGGAAGTGGATAAAAACTACAAAAGACTACAAAATTACAGGACTACAGAGAGTCAGAGCTGCCACACTGCGCAAAACAAGCGTCTAAGAAATGTGCAATGTTTTCCTGAATTAAGGTCACAGTAATCAGACATAGAATAGATGTTCTACAAAACTTATAAAAACATCTCGATGTCCAAGAAGACTGGTGAGAAAGCTAGGTTATCAGAAATATTGCACCTGATTTTGCAAACCTGATATTAGCAAAAAAGATGAGATATTTGTCAAACAAAAATACAAACCATTTGATGTGAAACTAAATAAGCAGAAATTCTGAGAATATTCAAACACGAGACAGTTAGGATGAGGTGTCTAAAGTGTAATTCACAATTTCTCTTCATAATTACACATGTATTATTTGTTAAGTCAGTGAGGCATTGCTATGAAAGCAAAGATTCCCTTTAAAACAGCTAGCAATTACGCAACATTCTACAGCAAGCAATACGAAAGGGAAAAAAAAGCCTGACAAATATTCACACCAAAAAATGTAAAAGAAAAACTGATAACAGCATGAAAGAATGTTAAACAAACAACAAATAGAGCTCAACTACTAGAAGACAAATAAAGACAAGATGCAAACCTGGAACCACTTGGCGTGGCGAAGAGACGCCAAGGCAGCCAGGCATTTCTGCCTGTCCAGTACATCCGGGGGATCGTTGACTGATAGCGTTTCTATTGGCGGGTGGGATAAGAAGACAAGGTACAGTTTGACCAAGGGGTTTTTTTCTGTCTCACGGCCAGGGGGAGGAGGCAGATAAGTGACCCCTAGCACAGGCAGCGGGGGGAAGGGGAGGGGGACCTCCCCCACAGGAAACTCAAGAAACCAACCCTCTCTCTGCTAATTAAAAAAAAACCAACACAGATAACAGGAACCCACTAGATGAAGAGACTGATATAGACTAGTTGAAGTTTCTCCAATCTAGAAGAAAGCTGTGTTCACCCTGTCACTCCCAATGACTCTTACTGTGACCATAAAGGTGCTTAAAAGGTAATGGCATGCAGGATGTACATGGGAGTGAGAGGATGTTGGTTAAACAGAGGGTTTCATGGTGTTTTGATTAAAGCATAAGGTCATGCCTCAATTGAGTTAAGGATGTCTGAGTGCACTGGTGTGCCATGGGGGGCAGAACCCCTCCCCTTCACCCCCTTTTATTTCTTTTTTTTCTGGAGGTACTGCCTTGCCCCTTCCGAGACAGAGAGCGTCCAGTTGGTCAAAGGTCCAGCGTCCCTAAAATTGACAAACTAGAAGGCTTGACAGAGAGAATCAGATTTTGAACCACAGGCAAAAGTAGTGAGATGCACAAAAGGTACTATCAAAAAAACAAGTCCACACTGCAGCAAAACTGATGGCTTCTCAGGCCCCAAATCAGGCATGTCTAACAGTGGGGTCACAGATAGGGCTAGGCTTTAAATTAGACGAAGTCTGTTTCTTTAACTATAACACCTAAAAGAGCAAAAGCACTATTCAAAAGAGCAAAGCACTGTTTCCAAATTTATTGTGACTTGATATGTGCCCTGCCTTTCTTTCAGCTTCGCTCCAGCCAGGTTTCATGCTAAGTTTTTGTTGACTGTAATTGGGGTGAACTAATGTTCAGCCATAGAGTCAAACATCCCTAGCGTTACCTATAACCCCTTAGCTTTCTTTGCCAAATGAAAGGTACAGTCAATAGACTACTGCTGGTCATAGTAACCAGAGCTCACAGCAATCCTCGCAACTCATTTTTGCTGCAATGCAAACTGTTCAATTTCTCAGTAAATAAACACATGCAAACAACAAGGTTTGTGTTTTTTTTTTTTCTTCTCTTAATTCTCAGTAAGCCTTCATTATATTTTATTGCACTTGAAAGGGAAAGGAGTTCTTTTGGTTTTTTCCCTCTCCTCACACTTTCCTTACTTTTCTTATTTATTTTTTTTTTTATAATTATTTACTGTGTATTGGGCCATCAAAAATGCACTTCACATTACATGGAACTACGAGGCTCTATGTAGCTATGAACATAGCAAGCTTTCTGTACCATACAACATCCCCTAGCTCCATTGAAGGCCCAATAAACAATATCTAATTCCTCTCCAATTCGAACCACCCCTTTGTTTAAGGGGTGTACGCATCAGTCCCGACAAGCAAACCAACCTCCAGCAGCCCGCTTTTCTGCCTCCTCCCTGACGATGGGTGACGTAAGATGGATTGTAAGAGTAAGCGGGGGCTGCTTGGTGTTCCTGATCATGATGGCAGCATCATGGATACACTGGGTCACCTCATACTTATCTTCTGTAATAAGCTAAAAGGAGAAAATTAAAAAAGCACAAAAGGTTTAACAGATCAAATTCACTATGTACAGGCACAAAACACCATCTAAGTTTAAAATAAATAAATAAATAAAACCCCGTCAGAAACGTAACCCCTTACTGCAGGCCTTTAAGTGGTAATTCTAAAACCACAACATTTTACTTAACAAAAGGCAAATAATACACTTCAAACTATAACTACAAACTATAACATTTTATGGTTGCTGTTAAAAGGCATTAACAGGACATTTAGTTAAAAGTTCTTAAGAAAGAATTTAGCAATAGCACTGCTGCATATCGTCCATAAAACAATCTTTGAATTCTGTGCAATTATAACAAGATAAAACTTGACAATTTCTGCTTAAATTACTTGAGCCTTTTCCATACCTTCAGCTGCACACCCAGGTTCTCAGCCACTTTCTTCAGCAGTGTGCCTGTGGGCTTGTCCTTACATAGCAGCACTAGCTCCAGACCCAGATCCCCCTTCAACAGGAGCCCTTTGGCCACCAGGCCCACCCTCATCACCCCACGTAGGGACCGTGTGGGCTGCTCCACAGTCTTGGGCTCACTGTACCACAAAAGGATATTCAATCACAATAAAAAGCTATTAAAAAAAGATTACACAAACTGCTACATAGACTACAGCATTTCTAAACATGTTTAAGCAGCCACTTCAGACCTAACATAGTTCCTCAGCATAGTGTGAAGGCCTGAAGACCACCCCCCCCACACACACACACACACACTGTGCAATAAGGAATCTAACGTAGAAGAAAATCTTTCAAATAGGATGCAGAAAGCACACAAGGCAACTCAAAACCAACACAAGCAATATGTTCTCTCCCTTCTCACCTCTCTTTGTCTCCATCCCCATCCGAGTCAGCTGGATTTGCTTTTGCAGTGCCCCGTTCTTGCTCATCCAGCCAGTCAGAGACAGCTTTGAGAGCACGCTCAGTATGAGAAACCATATTCTGTACAGCCTCCAGCTCTTCCTGTGTAGGGTATATGGCTGAATGCTTGGCCATGACATGGCGATCATCATTCACAAAGATACGCATCAAGCGATGACGAAGAGTGGGTGGCTGCGGGATTAAAGAGACAGAAAGGGGCATACATATCAACATCTGCTTCCAGCATTTCAGGACGGGAAAATCCATAAACTTTTAAATCAGTACACACTGACTTTTACAGTGTTTCATTAATAAAGGCCAAAGTTGATTTCACTTTGCATATGGTTTTTTAAAAAATCTGACACAACAGCCACCAATCTAAAGTGAACGGACAAACAAGACGTGTCTAATACTAAATATACACTTCTAAAACATTACTCATTTACAGTTAGAAACAAAGTCACTGAAAAAATGGCTTACCACCATTGTTGGAATTAGGTGAGCCTTCAGTTTGGCGATTGGCAGTATAATCTCGAGGCGGCAGAGTATGACTGCTCCTGTCTGTGTAGAGATGGCAGAAGATGAGGAACGCAAACAAAGTGTTACTGGTCATTTTGATTAGTCCCAGTATTATTTTAGTACTAGTGCTGTCTATTTCCACCCAATAATTAAACAGCCTAAAATCATGCATAAACTACTATACAAGATTTCACTTTGAACTAATCAATATTTTTAGGGTTGCAACAACTAATCGATACAATCCATAATTATCGATAATGAAAATTGTTGTCGACGAATGCCGTTATCGATTAGTTGGGCTGCTCACGTTACTGTGGAGCGCGACCACAAGATGCACAAATACAGAAATATACACAGGCGCTCGCAATGGAGGTTACAGAAGCGTCTGCAGGAAAAAAACGTGTGCCCCAAGTCCTCCAAGGTATGGGAGCAATTTACATTAAACGCCCCTAAGAAGACGGTAACCTTGCTATGCAAGACC
>JBBPDE010000026.1:10989412-11006390 GCA_037974605.1 Nannopetersius ansorgii | reverse complement strand
CTCCCTGGAGCAACTTGGGGTTAAGGGTCTTGCTCAGGGACCCAGTGGTGGTGTGCTGGAGGTAGGATTCAAACCTGAGACTACTTGGTCTGGAGGCAAGTATTCTACCCACTGAGCCACCTCCACCCCCAGCACACCACCACTGGTGGTGACAACTTAATTTTCATTTTAAGCCCCAATGCATGAGAATAATACATGTCAATACCAATAAAAAACAATAAAAGTATTTCTGACAATCTTCTATCACATTCTCTCAGATGTACACATTACCAAACTAAAGAGGGCCATTCCAAATACTAAAGAAACTCTGAAATCCATGCAAATCATTCATATTATTTGTTGATAGTATAATTTGTCACAAAAATATTTAAAATCAAAATGAATGCAAAGTAGAAGCTTTTTCTGACTTGTTCAGTTCTTCATCTTTGCAAATAAAAGGAGAATCTCAAATGGACAGTCATGTCTCTGTGGTCCCACTCTGCACTCTGACAGACTCAGACAGGGCTTCCTGACATGGCTACAGCTCAAATGTCTCAAGTGAATCCTGCTAATCGGCAGGGACATTTGGGTGCTCCTCTGTGCTACATGTTGTCTATAAGTTGTAGTACAAGAATTCCACTATATTTATGATTGCTTTGTGCTCTGAATGCATATAAAAAGTCTGAAAGGTGGCAAAATACCCTGAAAAGATTGCCATTCCTTTGCAGGGCATGAAATTAAAATGTTTAATTTCACATTTTTGCATCATGCAGTGTAGCTAGTACTGAATCTTCACTCGTAGCTTCCTTATTATGCTCAGAAATCATGCACAGCAGTGAAGCTTGCTCCAAGTGCTTTATTGACAACGGTGCAACATGGTGTGTTCTTGCATTCAAATCAACCTCAAGATCATCTTTGCTCAAGGTAAATGCCAGTGTTCAAGAGCAGATGTATTAAAAATGAATGAAAACCCCGGGAGTGTTTTTGATCCTACTCTAATACAAGGAGTTTGTCAGTTGATGGATTGTCAACCAGAGTAAAGGAGTAAAGTAAAGGGGCCAGTCATTAGTTACAGAGACTGTCCCCCAGGAGTAACTGAGGGTTAAGTGTCTTGCTCAAGAACACAATGGTAGAAAGTGGGGCTTTGAACCTGCAACTTGGTGGTCATTGGGTTCACGGGTAAGTGTTTTATCCACTAGGCTCCTACCACCCAAGAGTGCATTCAAAGTCAATACGTAACATTAAGTGCCTGCACACAGACTAAGATTACTGTTACAGGGGATTCCATCAAATGTTCCAAATTTGCAGAGCTGAATCATAAAGAAAAGTGATTCAGAGTGGTTTGATGTGAAGTGACTCATTGTAGAGAAACTCATTAAGCACCAGTGAACCTAAAGACATTTTTGCTGATGGTAAATACTGGCAAAACTATGAAAAAATTCTATGAGGATTTTACCTAACGATCTGGCATAGATAGCTTTTAGGAATGTAATTTTAGGCCAAAACGTGATCACAGAACTACCATGAAGTAATGTCTCAGGCATCAGGCAATGTATTCGCAACCACTTAATTTAATAACTCTCAGTGAGGGAGCTTTGAGAGGCTTTAAACTTCAGGCACCTGGTTTCAATCACCACCACTATTAGCAGTCTAACTTGGTTAGTTACTCTAAAATATAAACAACAAATCACCATTCATCGGTCTCAGCCATTCAATTATTCAAACGTTTAGAAAACTGTTTAAACAGACGTTAGATAGAATGACTAACTAAGCAAGAAACTGTCGGTTGTGAACAAAAGACATCGGTAGAGTTTTAATAGTGCAGAGAATTCCAGCCCCTACTACTAGTTTGGTAAATACCCCATATCAAGAGTACCAGATTTAAATTTCTGCACTTAGGGACAGAAAAAAACTCCTAGACAGATTTTTTCCTTCCCTAAATTCAATGGTGAAACGTTTATTCTAGAAACGTTTATTCTTCTGTTTCTGATAGATTCATTATGTTGTGTATGCAATGTGTAATATATTAGTTCTCTATTATTTCTAAAACAAGCAAGATTTACTTATGACTGACTCAGTGGTTGGTAGAGGTAAGGTGAAACATATAATGTTTGTAATAGATTATGGCACAGTACATCTGCATACATCATCTGAGCATGTTGTGGATATGTGTCAGAAATAAAAGAACTCTGATGAACATGATTTATTCTACAGAGAACGAGTTAAGAGCTGGATTTGGAGAAGTGCAGTGTTTTTTTTATCAGCAAACTGAATATCTATCCATATCAAAGGTTATGGTTTTAAGGCTGAAAAGGGAAAAAGTGATTGTGGCAAATAAATGTGTAGTTTAGAAACTACTTTTCCTTCCACCATCTACCTCTTTTTCACAAATACACACTCACGGCAAAACACACACACACCCAGCCATATGAGATGAGATGTGTTGTGAATGCTCAGTGCAGATCATAAGGAGTCATTTCACTGCACTAAGGTTTTTCTCCAGGTTTATTTAATATTAATGCAAATGTATTAATGCAAAGAAATATATATAAGAACAGTTTTTGTATGAAGTAGCATTATTATTTAAAGCATTTAATCTCTGAAATATTGCTCTAATTTTATTCCTCTTCCAACAAATGCTACAAAAGACTGTCCATGACGACAGATTTCAAAATAAATGATAACGTTAACACGACAACCGCTGATGCCGTCATCGCAGCACAAACATTTTTACTGAAAAATAAACGTAACCGTGATGTAAACAAAAGGAATTTCATATGTGGGATGCTTCTGAGACATTTCTGTAAAAGGTTATTCCGGACACCAGTGCAGTGGTGGAGAAGGTGAATCAGAAACCTCAGAGAAACTCTTCTGACTTACTGTTACAGTTTACATATTACATTTCACCATCTGCATCTGATGTTTGTTTTGTTTACCCTGAAAGCATCAGTGCACAATTTGGAACCGCACAAATATTTTGTAGAGCAGTTGCGTATTTATGCTGGGGTTTTCTGGAGTGAGTAACATCTTGGCCATTGTTTTGAAACAAACCTTTGGTTTATTTGAATCAGGTATTAACAGATATTTTACTAATGGGTTCCATTGTACAGTAACTGACCGAAAGATGCAGTGACAGCGCTGTGGATGACGAATACCAATACGTTACCAATACCTAAAATGAAGCTAAATCAGCCCCCAGCACTGTTTGGGAGTCTCTTTTCAAATAGCTGCTGCACAGACTCTCATCTGCAAGACACTTTTCAGAAATGCCAAGTAAACAGAAATATTCCTTGCGAAGTAACAACACACTAACCTTGACAGCTACTTCTAGGCCAGAGAAAAGGTCTCTACCACCCAGTGTGAAAGCCTCTGTTTTTTCTTTCCGATCAATGTCAGTAGTAAAACCTACATAGTGCCTCAACGACAGGTAAAGTTACAACACTGTCTGATGAGTGTCCTGCTCTTCGGTGAGGGAAGTGAATCAATGAGACGTTTTGTGTACACAAGACAAAATGTAAGAGACAAAATGCCAGACTGGATCTGTAGTGTAATGCCAGAACCACCTGGACTGTTCCTCAAGCTTGAAGTTCTCTATATGGAGTTTGCATGTTCTCTCTTTCTACTGGGTACTCTGGTTTCCTATTAGAGCCATATCTGAGATGCTGAATTTCCCAGAGGTATAAACATGTTTGTGTGTCTGGCCTTTGTGTGTCTGGCCTATGAGCACATGGCTTGGCTCCAGCGCCCACCACAACTCTGGTTAGGATAAGAGGTTTAGAAAATGAGTGAATGAATAATATTAAGAATAATGGCTTGCTTCACTGGCAGTGACATACTGAGGTAACAGCAACAGATGCAGATGTGATGCCACACTTGAAATCAATTCTAGACCACTCATCTGCTTCTTGTGAGTGAAATGGAACAGCCGGAGTGGCCACTCTCGAGCTCCTACATTGTGGGATAGGGCTTTTTGCGCAAACTGATGTAATTCCAACAGCTTTCATTCGATCTGGATGTAAATAAGGTAATTATTCAAATTTCAACACCAACTGCTGACATCTAAATATTTATAGACCTAACTGTACATGATCATCCAGAGCCCAGTGTCAGTGGAGCAAACACAGGACCACACCAAGAGTAAATCCTGTGCTGGACAAGGCTGGGTGCCCTTAAGGAAGGCACTGAACCATTGATGTATACACAGTCATAGTCTTTACCACCATAAAAACACACTAATGTGTGGGGCCCATAAGGGAAAGTTGCTGGCAACAATCAGCTGTCTGAATAAATGAATAAACTGAATAAAAAATGTGTTCTTTTATTTGACATCGAAGCAATACTGTAACACTTCTGTAGCTACCTAAATCCACCTGTTAAAGCATCCCTGAACAGACTGGATTGTAGTGACAATCTGGAAAAAAGGATCCTTAAGAGAGATCTGATGAGGAGAAGGTGCTAGACAAGCAGTTATGATTTTAATCAAACCTAGCATCTCATTTATGACCCAGCGATTTGTATGACCAACATATAGGACCCCCAATGCTTTAACTGACTGGCTGACAAGCTAAAGAAACCAGGCTGGTTGATTTCTTTACATTTTAAGATGTCCTATAATTGCATTAAAATGAAACATTCTTATATGGGGCCTCAACACCAAGGTTTGCTTGGGGTCCCAGATATGCTGCCCTTATGAACCGTTGGGCAGCTTTCATGATACTTAAAAGAAAGCAGAAAAGACAGCTAAGTAAACAAAGGCAGATGTCAAGTTTGTCTAAAGGGCTCTGTGAGATCCATAGCACCATGGAGAAAGAACAGTGCACTGGGTTAAACTACACATTATAAATGGCCTGGATACTTATATTGACTATACACTAATTATTCAGGGGATAATAGATGGCCTTTGTCAATAAGGATCCCGTATGCTGGATATTTCTCCGCTCATAGTCCACCAGCCGCAGCCGCTGCCCAACAGCCACAGCCATAAGAGAATGTGAAAAAGTGTGTGGGTGGTCTGAGCCATACTTGGAAATTGCCATGAGCCAGAAAAACTAAAAACTCAGACTCAGGCAGTATATTCCAGTGTCTAGGAGAGGCATCAAAGAGCTCTCCACTAACAGCCCGACACTTTTTTAGTTTTAACTTGCTGACTAGGCATTCAAAAAAAGTAATCAACTAGTGATCTGGCCATCATTACTACATCGGGTGCACAGAAAAGTAATTCGTTATTAGCTTGCTTGCCGGATCTAGATGCTGTGGTTTGAGGTGTGCACTGCAGAAGAGTATGTTTATGCTTCTGACTCTGCCCACAGAAGTACACAAACTGAACTGAGTAAACAGAATGCTAAAATCAGCACAGCTCTCCTCTCAGCCTCATGTGAAACAAATGATTATTTTTCAGACTGAATGAACAGTAGTGAGCAGCTGCAACAAGTTTTACAGAGTAAGATGTAGGCCCAGCCACCCTACTAGAATTAACATATATACTGTATATATATTTTAAAACATATTATAGAAAGATTATCATTTTTGTCACATTCATTACATTCTATATTTACCAGCATCAAACATTTTTAGTGGGAATATTTAATCTAATTACACTGATCTCCATCCATTTTTTGAACTGTTAATCCTCCGCCAGCTGTAATGAGGGGTGTTGAAGCCTGTCACAGCACCCATAAGTTGGGCAGTTGGGTAGCCTAGTGGTTAAGGCATCCGCCCCGTGACCAGACAGTCCGGGTTCGGTCCCCAAGACCGCTAGGCACCGCTGAGGTACCCTGAGCAAGGTAACGTCCCTGTGCACTGCTCCCTGGGCGCCGTGTTCATGGTTGCCCCCTGCTTCACTTGGTGAATGGGTTAAATGCAGAGGGTGAATTTCGTGCTGTTCACACTGTGTGCTGTGGTGTGTTCACATATGACAGAATGATCACTTTCACTTTAAAATAAGGCAAAACACCCTGGACAGGTTGACAGTTCATCATAATTTAGCATCTCAGTTCACCTGACATGTGTGTCTTTGGACTGTGCGAGGAAACTGAAGCCCCCAGTGAAAAGGTATACAGATAGTATAAACGCCATTCGGAAAGGACCCTTGGCTTCTCTGCCAGGAATCAATAAAATGAACTTTTTACGGCGAGGTGACGTTTACTTTCACTACATACGTTCACGTCAGAAAAAAAGATGTTTTTGTCTCCTTAAGAAAAAAAGCCTGGAGGGTAATAAAAAAAAGAATCACATTTAAATACATTTAAATTACAACTGCAGTATTTGTTTGACAAATCATGATTACACCCCCCCCCCCCTTCACTTGCACCCCCCCCCCCTTCACTTGCATTTCAGTCACATAGCCCTTTCCTGTCAGAGATTTTTTACAATGCAGTCTTATACAGCTTACAGATGAATGGGGAATAATATTTCCATACAGCTACAGCACTTTGTGTGTTGTGTTTCTCTCCTCCTGCCTCTTCACTGCTGTTCTGAACAGAGCTGTATTTCAAACCCTGTTCTTGACTTTATATTAGAGAAAGATCTCAATGCTACTAGCAGTGCACCCTGCTTTTCCCACTAGTCTTCTTTAGGGTCTCGGGCATGAGTTTGCACTCATGCAGTACAGATTAACACATAGAAGAAAATCACCTGAGAAGCCATGGAGGTATTCAGCAGGAAGCATGCTCTCCAAATCCTCTGTGGTTGTTTCTGCTAACACTGTGAGAAGGACACATTCACCGGTAAACTCCTTCGCATAGAAATGAATGACTTATTATTAAACTGGTGAGTTAGTACCCAGTAAAGTAATCACTTTCCCAACATAGCAGAGGGTAACTCTGATGAGTCATCCTCTGATCATGTGATCTATGTGGTGAAGTGTAAGAGAGATTAATCTTCAAAAGACTGCAGCGGAGGTCTCAGAAAAACAGGAACAGTGCCAGTTGGGGTGGTCCTTGTGGGCTCCTGTATGGGTGGTAGCAAAGGAAAGGTCAGAAGCTTGCAGTAGTGCCATGAACAAAGACTATTTGGCCCTCTTTCGATTATAACCTGGCCTCCTTATGCACCAGAGCAGCAGTGTGTGATGTCTGGTCCTCCTCCCTCTTTTTGTGTGGTACTAGCACTGGGACCATCAAGGCTCGTCAGAAAAGTTAGCGTTTGGAAATTTGGAAACCAGCAATAATCCCACACCTCTGTGACTTAGATATTACTCTGTGATGCAATCAAGACTTGCCTGGGCAAAAATGGACCCCTAACCACTACAGGGTTCTAATGGAACACTGAATAATATTGAAAAATATGAGTAATATTGCAATGAACTGAAACACGACCAAGTTTATGGACAGCTTGCATTGTCAGCTGGAAAATAATTTATATGTAACCTTTTTTTTCATGTACCTACAAAAAAACACAAACCTTAAACAATTCAGAACTCAAGAACAATCGTTTTTGACAGTCTTTCCGAATAGTGGATCAAAAACTCTCGTATATAACATGAGGATGAGGATGTTAAGAGCATTGTAATGATTTACTAAAATATCATCTTCAGAAATCTTTTTTTTTATCTTAACTTTCACTAACATTTACCTTAACGTTAACCTTTAACTTTAATAGTTACTATACAGTCGGCATCAAAGTGTTTTAAACCTTCTCCCTCGTGTCAGTACCTGGTACTGGTATAGCACATTAGATGGATCGGGTGTAATCTTGGTGGCTTGCGTCAGCACTGCAGAGATCAATTTTGTCTTACAGCTATTATCTTCCGTGCAGTTTGTTTGAGTCTGACTATGTTTGACTTCAGCTAAGAATGGTTACAACACCAAGCTGTGATGCCACTGTCATTTGCTTAAGCTCTCAAAGACTGACAAATACTGGTTCTTGCTAGTTATTCCAAATGTTTATATTTTATGAATGTGTATACGCATCAATAAAATCAAACAAATCAGCCCAGAGTTCCCATTCTGGTGCATCCTAATTTTCTTAATGGATGGAAAAGATGCGTTTAGAATTTAACAACATATTTAAAGGCAAAACAGTCATCTCACAAAAATTCTAGGTCATTTTAGCTTTACTGATAAAATCTGGTTTCCTCCTCTCCTTCTGAGACCCTGAGTTCTGCTTCTCTCCAGCCTAAAGAAGTCTCATTTTGATAGTGAAGTTTATGTTTTGGTTTCAGGGATGAATATCTGTGTTATTTCCCCATCCTGTTGTACACAGAGGGCCGATAGCATCTCTGCTTTGGATCCAGCAGCTCCTTTTTCTGCTGTCTTAGGCTCTGTTTACCTTTTACTATTTATTTCTCGGCTTAGTGACCAGGTTGTTTTCGTTTGACATTTTTACTGCCTCTTCAGCCCCCAGGGGACCCTCTATTTTACGCTTTCTACAAGAAAGCTGCTGGGTAATGTCTTATTTTATGGGAAACATAATTAAACATGACTTGCCTTTTTAGCAAGGACCTTTCGCTTCTCAGAAAATGTGTACTTGTTTGCAATAATAGGCTTAATTCAGAAAGGCAGGTTCAAGAGTATGTGTGTATTGGGGTCCAGATTGAGACTGGATCACATCAGTGATTCACTAGCGCCACCCTCTGTTGTGTGCCTATATAGCAACCTGGACAAATATTATTACAGCAAAACTACAGCCAGTCCTTGGACATTTAAATTCCCATTTAATCATCATGACCATCAGGACCATGAACCATCAGATTTAACTAAACAGATTTAAATCAGACTCTAATCCTGTGTATAAACTAGAAAAGCATTAAAAGTTAATTAACACATGGCTAAATTGGGAAAATTGACTCCCAGTCTCATGTCTGTTTAAATGCCGAAAATCAGAAGCTCTTCGTGGTGATCTTCGCATTACTTTTTTATTTTAAAAAATTCTATCAAAACAATAAGCCAGGAGAGGCCACACATTAGTGACTTTATTGAGGATGTTATAAGCTCACCTAGTGGTTAATAATAACCTTTATAAAATTATATATATAGAGAGCACTTTTTCAATGAATAATTTCAAATTAGTAGTAGTAATAAGTATGATAAACAATTCTTTGTCGTAAATAAAGGAACCTCGGACCCTGAGGGAGAATGAGTTGCTGTTTAATGCAAATATTACTTTTAACGTATTTGATTTGGAATAACTAACATACACTAATATGATAAAAGCATCGGACAGTTGTCCATTACACTAACAGGGACTTTAATGACATTGCATTCAAATACAGAGATTTTAAGCTTCCAGGCTTCTAGGAAGGCTTTTCACAAGATTTCGGAGTGTTTCTGTGGGAATATGTGTCCATTCATTCTGCAGAGCACTGATGTGACTTGAAGGTCTGAGGTTGAGGTCGGGGCTCTGTGTGGACCAGTCAAGTTCTTCCACACTGAACTCATCCAACCATGTATTTATGGAGCTGGGGGACAGAAATGCCAGAATAGAAAAGGTTCTTCCCCAAACTGTGTCCACAAAGTTGGAAGCATGGCGTTGTCCAGAATGTCTTGTTATGATGCCATTAAAACTGCACTGGACGTAAGGGGCTGAAATCCTGAAAAACAGGCCTGTCCAAATCCTTTTGTCCATGCAATCTATTCCAAAATTAGACACCGGAGCTTTTTTAGACTTAGCTTTGCCAAAGGACAATGCTAATTTCCATTTGCACCACCATGGGATTTAAGGCCTATATTAGCACCAAGCCGATAAAACTGTACACTACATGTCCTTCCCCACACAATGGGACGGCACCTCTTCGGAATTCAAATAATGATTTCTCAAACCAAACAGTAGAAACTAAATTGTATTCAGGAGTAATGAGCAGAGCTCCATACTGGCCACTGGGTAATGAAGTCATTCAGTCGGGATTTGTTTGAGATTTGCTACATTTATCAGTTCACTCAGAGGTCCCTGTGACAAACTTAACACACTATTAGCATAATGTAGACTCGGTAACACAGAATGCAGTTGTTGTGCGGTACTCTGTCAGTGTATAACTTAATGATTCCACTTCATCATAATAAGCTCCATCAATAAGTAAGTAAATAAATAAACAAATATTCTAATCAAACATTTATCGTGATTACCTGAATAAGTATGATGTATATTCATTTATTAAATGGTATATTGTTAGATTTAGTAGTAGTAGTAGTAATTGTAGAAATAGAACTGGTGGCATAGCATCACGAACAACAATAACCGCAATTACACTTGCACTCAAAGCACATAGGTTAGACAGCCAGGCCACAGCTGGAAACGTATTCCTAAGGTTCTAGAGAAAACTACATAACCTTTTAATATTTTTATCATAAAGGGAGGTACTAATTGTCCCAAAGTCTTACTTCACCTTTTCACCTCTAAAGAAAACAAGTTCTATTTTTCCTCTCCAGCCAAATACATTCCTCTCTCCACAACCCCACCCTGCCCTAAAAATAAACTCCTAGACTAAGAGCTCCAGATGAACTTGGGAATTAATTAGACCACAATCATTCAGTAAATGTTTCGAGATCAGATTAGGTCCCATCATGTAATAATGAGACAAAACAGTGGGGTGACGGTGTGGGATGGCATCTTGCCCTGAGGGGCTTCTTCTCCTAGTTACCTTGGAGTACCACCAACTGTTAGTGCACTGTTGATGCAAAAAGAGATATAATTTCCAAACCCTAAAACACAAGCTGGAACAAACCTCTTTGCAGGATAATGAAAAAATATGTAACATTCAGTGTATGTTAAGCTAATAAGAGTTTATTTCAAGGCATTTGGGGTCATTTCTACTGGCCTGTCAAGAAGTGTTTCCACAATTTAAAAGGCTTTTATGACTGTATTAAAGAAAACAGCAAAATTGGAGCATTTTGACGAGAAGTGTTTTGACCCAGAAATGAAAGGCAATGTATACTTTTGTCTCATATTCATAGTTCTCTTCTTTAATTCAAATACACAAAAAAGTAACAATTTTGACTTTGCTGTCCCAATACTTAAGGACATTTTATATTTAATAAGACGAGACTTGTTCTACTGTATTGTTTCAGATCACATTTAATGATTTGTTGATTCACATGAATCTTTCTAGTGCTTTTGCACAGAACTCTTCCATGGCAGCTTAGCATTCTCTGCCTTTTCACTCTTTCTCTCTTACACCACTCATACACACACACGCGTGCACACACACACACACACACACCTTGCAGCCAGTCCAACCTGCAAAAAAGGGGAGATGTAACAGATTATGTTCCTAATCCTACTCTTGGACCGGCAGCACTGCACAGTTCCAACTCTTCCTGGTCAAACACACCTGATCCAGTTCATTAGGACCATCATAGCCAACTTTTGAGCAAATGCATTCAATCAGGTAAAGTCTGAAACAGTGCAGTGCTGTGGTTCACCATGATCAGGATTACGAAACACTGCATAACACAGAATCCATTCAGACACTGCCTGCCAATCTCAAGTAACATTTCATCATGAAGTGTATTACAGTCCCCCTTAAGACATTTTTTTAAAAAGTCCTTTCATGTCAGGACTGCAAGATCTAAAAGCAGAACAATTCCATTTAAGTCCATCCATGTCCATTTGTCCTCATGAGCACCAATGTAGTTTATCGTAAGAGAATCTAACATAAAAAATAACACTTACTCTATTTCACTTATCTTTGACCGCAGGTACAGAAACACAAATGGCAATAAAAAATACACGGCATTAAAAAGTTGCAATAAATTCACAATAAATGGATCAAGATCACATTTCAAACTGTTTACTTGTAATTATTTTTTTCCCTACTGTTTCTTAATAACATAATATATAGGCCTATATTCTCCACAGGAATACTGCAAGTTTTAACAGTCAGAAAAATGTAGTGAACGTTGGAAACAAACCCCCAGAGTTTGTGTCATTTGGACCATACAGTTATTGCTTCACTTTGTAGATATGGATTTCCAACTAAAGCGAACGTGAAGCTACATAGTTCTGATAGTCCTTCATAGTAGCAGCATGTGTAGCTGCTTCGTGGATCAACCAGTGACTGTCAATGTCCAACAATTAAGATCCAGCAGGCCACAAAATTGTGGCGCTTCTGTCCATTACACATAGTTCATCTAAGGTGTAAAATACAATCCAGAGACGTTCAAGGCAGCTTCTCTACTGGTCAGCACTGTCCACTGCTTCAGCAACTTGGAAGGACAGAATGAAGGAAACAAACTCGTTAGCGTCGTCCAATAAGGAGCTCACGCTTGATGGCTGTAGCCATTGAGACTGCCTCATGTCAAATGTATGGAGGCAAACTAACTCTTTGGCACGTTCTGCCAGAGGCGGATAGATGCGAAGCAGCCAAGTTCTTGGCATGGACACAAGTGTGCTATAGAAAACAACTTTAAAATGATACAGGGTCAGTTTACCACTACAGGATGAGGGCATACACAGACAACCATAATTATGAACTACTGACCTTGTAGTGCATGCACACTCACTCCCCCTCTCTCTCTCACACACTCTCTCTCTCTCTCTCTCTCACACACACACACACACACACACACACACACACACTCTTACACTTCCCTATTAAACCTCTGGTAAAAGTGCATCAACTCATTGCCCTCTTGCAAGGCATTCAAATTCCCGTTCTGTAGCCAAAACAGTTCAATTTATGACATTCAAAAGTGCAATAAATTAGCACAGAGGTTTGGGTTTTAGTCAAGGCAGAAAATAAATAAGACAGTTTAACTGCATCCCAATAAAACTGGCCAACATTTTTAGGCCCAGTTCCCATTCAGCGAATTCAAGGCAAATTCTTGAAAAAATGATTTTAAGCAAACGGAGGAGGCAAGTCTGGAAAGCTACCTCAGTATTTTGGCCCACTCCGGTAGCAGGGGTGCAAACGGCCAGCGAATGTGCAAAAGGCTATCAAGGCCTAACGAAACGGAATTCTAGGATTGTTTCATAGCTTATGCTTTTCACCCAGAAAACAAACAGTAGTCAGATCTTTTGAAAGGGCCAGATGGTCCTATCTTACTTATTTGTAGTATTTTTTATTTAAATTTTGATTAGATATGTAAATGCTTAAGAGCTTATCTGAGCCTTTATTGGGGCCAAATAATAAATAAATAAATAAACTGAAAGGAAGGAACTGGAAAAAAAAAATCGAAGCCAAACTCTCCCAAATACAGATTTAGAATTATTGAGGGGAAAAAAAAGCAAGAGAGAAACAATGTTCACTGCAAGACAAACTGATGACAAGCATTTAAGGTCTGTTTCAATGAAGTGACCTAAATTGGGTCTCACTTTTTAAATGAGATTCATTAAGGTGCAAATACATCCTAAAATTTTTACGATGGCATGTGGGCAGTATCGGTTCATGCCTCATTATGGCACGACTGTGTAAACCATCGAATGCGGGTTTGATTGCCGTAACTATCCAGGGTCAAAGGCTTGGCCTAATGTTTAAGTGCTTTGAAGCAAAGCTATTTTAAGGAAAGTGCTACAATGATGTTGGGCAAACACAAAAACGTGTTTTCATATTTGTGCCTTAGATTACTTTTCAGTTCTTCTACCTACATGGTAGTTTTGACAAGTTTGACTAGTCAGTACTAAAAAAGTATTACATAGTATGGAAAATAAATTCCATACACTCTTAAAGTGCCCGCTGAGCTATGATAAGAACCATTCACAGGGCGAAGTCAGTCATGTTATTTAGTTGCCATACATACTGTGTCCATAAGCACCTCTGAAAGGTCAGTGTCTGGTTACGAAAATAATACCACTGAAAATCTTAAGCATTAGATTAAGCATGGAGGAGTCTGTGACCCTCCTGCACTTGACTCATGGCTTGATATTTTGTTGGCCAGGAAAGCCTAAATCGTCATGGCAACTGGCCTAGCTCAAGCCTCACTTTACCTTTTCTACTGCATGCTAAGTGGGTCAGCGTGTGTAGGTGTTTGGTGTGAGTATTTCTGAACACTCAGTTTAATAATGATGGGAGAAACGAAAAGATTGGTCTGTAACAGTCTGAAAGGAAGTGTAGACAGAATGTAGTGTAAGGAAGGCAAGGACATAAGAAAACAGCATGTATTATGTGGCAGAAGTCAGAACTGGCTCTGCCGGGGTTGGAGTTCCAGGGCTTGCCACTGGGGGAGCTGTTGAAGTTGGGGTTGGAGTGGGTGCAGGTGTAAGAGTAGAGGCAGGCGTGGGTATGGGCGTGTGGCTGAGCGTGATGGCAGATGTGGGAGTTGGAGCTGTGATAGTACTAGTAGAGGTGGAGGTAGTAGCTAAGGCTTGGGTCTGAGGAACACCCGTGTCAGGTTTGGCAGGTGTGTTGTTTGCAGCGGGAGCTGGTTTGTTGTAGTTGAGATTCAGAATGTGCTGCTGTAGGTGCCTGATCCAGTCCTCCTGTACAGAGAGAGGGCCATGGAACTCCACATCACAGAACCTGAGAGAGAGAGAGCAACATCAGTATAGGTACCAACAGTCTAGGAATACTCCTTCACCCTGTGGAGTGTAATAAGGCTGTATGTTGAGATGCCTGTTTTTTTTAGAATTAAGCATTTATGGGCCCTACAGAAGCCTATATTGCAATTCTTAACAGCAATACATGTAACACAAAGTTACTACAGGTACAACTCACCTGCACTTGAGGGAGTAGATTTTACCCACAAGCTTGACAAGGGGGCTGGAGGGAGGCTTTGGCACAAGGGCAGGTACTGTACTGGTGCGAGGTGGTTTGGGAGGACAGCTCTCTCTCTCCCCTCCATCAGCATGTGATGGATGTTTCAGTGGCCGCCGCTCAATGCCTAGAGAAAAATTATCCTAGCTTTAAAAGCGCATAAAATTTTTTTTAACAATATTGCCTCTCAAAAGGACAGTGAAACCCAGCACCTTTTTAAAATAAAACAAGAAAGAAATACTGAGGTAAGAAGGTGGGGCAGCAAGAAAAGGTTTTTGAGTAGCCGTATAAGGAACATGTCTAGAACAGTGACTCTGTATGCTCTTACCCCGTGGCACCCGGACGTTAAGTTCACTTCGTGCCACTTGGGCATGTGGTAGTGTGCTGTTGGAATGATGTCCTCCACCCTGTGTGCTGACACCATGGCGAGAAGAGGCACCTGTTCCACTTTTTACATCCACGGCCTGTGAAGACGATAACGAGCTGTTCATGGCGTCTCGTCTGACTGTTCTTCCTTGGGAAAGTGTCAGGGATGCCCACTGGGCTGTGGAAGGCTTCTGAGACACATGGGCCATCAGATCAGAATCAAATGATGATGCGAGAGAAGAACTGCTCCGCTGCAACACAAATGTGTCAGAAAATTTGATGAACCCAAACATGGTTCAAATTACAGGGGGTACTGTACCCACCCAGACCCCCCCAATCCCCCCCACCCCTAAAGAGACAACAAAAACATGTTTTTAACTTTTATTTTTTTGTTTAAAAAAGCAGTACACCCCAAATATAAACGGTTCACTCTGATCCCTAACACCACTCAGAAAAACATGTGACCTGTCTGTTTATGGAATCAATCTATAAACGTAAACATGGGGATTCTGGTTGCTGTAGTCAAATGGCAAAATCAGTTGTAGTCAAATGGCAAAACCTCCCATGACTCAGAGGAAGCAAGAGCTTGCCCTTGGGTTTAATGTGCTATTGGTATCGCTTAACAGGGGAGCTCTTGATTGTGGGTAGAATAGGAAAGTACTAAATTGGACAGAAATTCCAAAATAACCAAACAGAAGAAACACGTTCCTAAAACACAATACATTAGCATTACAGCATATTAATTGCCTTTTGTACCTTCTTTTGAGTACTGCGTCCACCCTGGAGGTAACTGCGATGAATCTCAGCAACAGTTTGTGGGCGGCTGCGCATCCAGGCACTCAGCGTCTCGATGGGTGAACCGTTTACACACCATTCTGTCACACCAAACTGCCTCAAATGAGCTCGAGCGTGGCTGGCCAGCGCTTTCCGGTTCTCAAAGAAGAAACCGCACAGCTCACAGCTAGCATCTAAGGAACACCACAGACACCGTCAGTTTGAACTGTTTTGACAGAATTAGAGTTTAGGTGATACATCGCAACTGTGAAGCCCTTGACAGTATGGTGAGGTCTTACTGGATCTGAGCAGAAGAATTTTTGTTGTATGTCAAGGCAGTTTTAGGTGACGCTATGAGATGCTGTGCCTACAGCGATACACAAATCATGTATTGTAGGTTTTTCCCTTCTGTCCCAATTTTTTAAGGTTCACAAGTTATTGAGGTTTATGTTTTTGCTCAAAAAGATCTAGTTAAATCCAAAGGTATACTGATACGTGCTGTATCATTTTGAGATATTCTCTGTTATTTTAGTGTTCTCCATTATTTCATAACCATGTAAGAATGTCACCAATACACTGAACTGTAGATTATAAAAACATAGCCTAGGTAGAAGGGTAAAAATTAAGACATTTTCATGACAGATGAAATACACCAAACAGCCATAACATTAAAACGACCTGTCTAATATTGTGCATCTCTAAAGATGCACTGTGGTATCTGGCAACAAAATGTTAGTAGCAGATCCTGTAGGTTCTGTAAACTGCAAGGTGGAGTCTCCATGGTTCGGGTTAGTTTGTCAAGCACAACCCAGAAACTCTGTTATTTTCTTTTAACTATTCCTAAACAATTGTTGCCGTGTGGCAGGGCACATTATCCTGTGAAAAAGACATGTAGGGGTATACTTGGTCTGCAACAATGTTGTGACTTATTTCATCATTCATTATGTCGCCCAGCCTTAAGAAAGGTGTGTGTTTAACAGGGTCCTGCACACTGTGCCTGAGAACCAGACTGAGAACACACTTGTACATCAAAAAAAGCACATGAACACACAAGAATACCAAGTATAAACTCCAAGTTGGGACATGAGATATCATTAGGAGTGTGACGAGATCTCGTGGCATGAGATCTCGCGAGATCAGATTTGTCTCGTGAGATGCATCTGGTCTCGCGAGAACGTGACAATATCCTTGCGTTACTAAAAGCTGCGCCTGTGAAGAAAACGGAAAGAAATTCAG
>JBBPDE010000026.1:10951972-10967264 GCA_037974605.1 Nannopetersius ansorgii | reverse complement strand
ACCACCAATCTTCCAACTTTGGCTATGCTATTCCAACATGACTGTGTCCCAGTGCACAAAGCAAGCTCCATAAAAACTTGGTTGAATGAGTTCGGTGAGAAAGAACTTGACTGGCCCACACAGAGCCCTGACCTCAACCCCATCCAACAGCTCGGTGATGAACTGGAATGGAGATTGCGAGACGTGTCTTCTCGCCCAGCATCAGTGTCTGACCTCATAAATGTTCTACAGAATGAATGGGCACAAATTCCCCTAGAAACTCCAAAATCTTGAAAGCTTTCCAAGAAGGGTAGAAGCTGTTATTGCTGCAAGGGGGTGGGGGGGGACTCCATATCAAAGTATATTTGAGTGCAAGTCCTTGTTAGTGCAATGGTCAGGCATCACAATATTTTTGTCCATATAGTGTATTACAAAAAATAGTCATGAACACATGAGACACTGATTTGCAATGGTTTGTAGGTAAGAGTATGGCTACCAAAAAACTATAATGGCAGTCTGTTGGACTCCTGGGTCCTATCAGCAGCACTGCAGTGATCTGAAATTGTGCATTCTTCACACTGCATTCTTAAATGTGAAATGGCACATTGTTTACACTACAGTGTAAAGAATGCACCATATCACATTAAACCACTCTGAATGTGGTCTCAACAACCTGTTTCAGAAAAACAACTTTAGTAATGCTTGTTCATCTCTTATAAAGGCTTAAGGGTTGGAATCCCGAAGGTTTCATATGACAGCTACAGTGTACTGGACATGTGAATGTGTATAAAATACTTAAATCTTTCCAACATACCCATATACCTGTGGACAAACTCATTTAGCCCTTCATTCAGCATCTCCTCCTGCTTCTTCTTGTCCAACTTTTTCTTCTTGGAATGTTTTTCCAGCTTCTGATAAGTAATCAGACTTCTTGGTAGCTGCTTCTTCAGCAGCGAGAGGCTGACCATCTTCCTGAAGTTGGTTCTGCGGAGCTGGCTGATCAGACCAGGTGCAACGTCCAGCCCCGCTTTGTCCAGACGATGGTTGTAGTACCGCTTCAGAAAGCTGCTCAACCTTAGCGGGCGGTTGTTAGGGTTAGCAACATGCTTCCCTAGAATCGCTCCGTCCATTCCTCCAGTTATCAGAGAGTCTGTTGCCAATGAGGCGACACCAGAGAGGATGAACTCCTGGGGGCTCTTCACGTCATCCCAGCAGCCGCCAGTACCCAGGTGTGAAGAGGTAGGAGGGTCGCTCTGGGAATAGTGAAGGAATGAGCGGACAAGGTTGCCGAACAGGGTCAAGGGGTAGAGGCCTTGCACGCGGCTTCTGGAAGTGGACTGTAGACCAGCCTCAAGGCCCAGGAGGAGAGGAGTAAGAGCGACAGTAGTTCCATCTGCAGTCAGGACTACTCCTTCCTCCACACCCACCACAGTCACGCTGTGGTTGATAATGCTGGTGATAAATCCAATAAACTGTGGCTTTATCATCAGGCCGTGTGAATGGCCGCTGCCAGAACCAAGATAGTGCTGAATTAAGGGCGTGTCAATGCCAGCAGCTTTACGTAGAGCCTTCACCACATCCAGAGGCCCAACCCCAGGGTTCTCCGCTTCAATGGTCTCCACAACTTTGATGAAGTTATCCATATGCTTTGTGTGGAAGTCTGATTAGAAGCAAAACAGGAAAAACAATTAAGGCCCCATTGAAAAACTGATTTTGCATTAAGAGTTTGTTTGTCAGCACTGATAAACTTGCAAAACATGCCATTCACTTCTCAAACCACCCAATTCAAATGCAATTAAGTTGAAAAAAATACTGTTCACTGAAACTCGCTAATTTTGTGATGTTGTGAAAAATGACACATTAACATATATGCACCTCTTCAGCCAAATGTAGTTTAGCCCCAACCTTTTATTAGTGAAGTTATAAGGAGTGTTTCAGTTCAACCTTGAATGAAGGTAAACACAGAGCAGCCAATTAGGGCAGAGTACTTTAATATATGACTATTTAAGTTATGGTGACAAAACAGCCTGTTTAAATGTAGAGGATAATAAGAGGATGGGAATGTCAACATTAACTGTTTTTTGACCATCATAAACAAACATCAGTAAATTGAAGAAGATAAATAAATTACAGTTACAATGGACAACGTTTGTTGTCCTTGGCAAAAGAACCAAAAATGAACACATTCAAAACACTTGCACATTTTTTATTTGCTTGTTTTATCTTTTCTATTGGTCATTGTAGTTTGTGAGGATAGTCTGTTTTCTACAGATTGAAAAGCCCAAGAGCATTGACTTCACCCAGGGAATATGAATGACTTTGAATTTTGAGTTATACTGGATTCATTGTAATTGTATACTTTGTCCCCAGAGAATCATTCCAAATGGGCTTATTTTCCAGATCACATTACAAATGCTACTACATAAACCCCACACTGCTGGATAATCCAATAGTTGCCTAAGTAGTCCTAAATGACCCCCATGTTTAATTTCAGCTGCTTCTGAAACACTTTCAACCCTTCAGTAGCCCTTTAGAATGAAACTGTGCATCTAAAGGTATCGTTTTAGTTACCCTGTATTCTAGCCCACTCAGAAGTGCAAGCTGAAACAGCAGAACGTCAGTGTGAATAAGAGCGGCTAAACTGATTTAAGCGGAATGGGTGCATATCCGTAATGCATGGATTTTTGTGACATCACAAAAAACAATAACTTCAAAATGGGTTATTACCATATATGAGCTGTGTGATGTGTTCTGAGACTTTAAAATATTTTCATACTACATCCAAATATTTAATTTTTGCTCCTTCTTGACATGGGCCCTTTCATTTTAAGGGGAAAGATAACAGAACTCAACTGTGGTTTAATCTCCAAAAAAATCCAGTCTTATGCAGTTTAGTCTATGCTCAGATGATTTCAAGGTGTTTGTCTACTGCTGTAATTTAGCTGACAAGATGATGGGATAAATGCGTGTCAAGATTTCTGGCACCAGCTAGCAAAACCATCACAATATAATAAAAGTCTGTGAGGCAAACAGGTTTTAACACGTCACACAATCAGTTCGGGTCTGATGTATATATGAAGTACTCCACAAAACATTCTGTCTAAAGTAGACCAACCCTGAAACACCGCCATGCTCCAGCCATGAAGCTCCACTGAGTCACCCGAACAAAAACATCAACAGCTGCAACGAGCCTCTCGTTTTGAAACCAACATACTAGAATTAAGCCTTGAAACCATATAGGTGGGACTCCCTACATAAAAAAATATATGATTCATCTTTTCTCATTATTGGTATGTAAAATACCTTTCAAATACAGAGTGTATTCCATGTCAGGAGATTTGCCTCAGTAGATTCCTGAGAACCAATTACATTGCTTCACCACATAACCCAATGAAACCAGTGTGATTTTCAAGTTCAGTATTTATTGTCTTTCTCTTTCAGAGGCGTTTTGTTTTCATCATCATCATCATCATCATTATTATTATTATTGTTGTTGTTATAAATATTATTATTATTATTATTGTTATTATTGTAATAACATAATAATAATATTAACATAATAATAACAAAATTATAATAATATTAACAACAACAACAATTTATATTGCACCTTTCTCAAATTTTACAAACAGCTGACACAAGTATTAGGTCTTTAGATTAAAAATTAGGCATTTCATACCCATATTGTATTTTAGGTGTATCTTGAGAGAATGTATTATGAGATTTTGCTTTAAGACTAATAAATAATGATAAAAATTGCTTTGCAAATGTCTTAGACAGCCAAGAAACAAGTTGTAAACAATTTACATTGACAATATGAGTGTTTCTTGTCTGAGGAAACACTACATACAGTGTGTTTTCAGTATGTTAGAACCCGGTCAGAAGAGCACAGGTCCAGTTCCTGACTTCGCAGTGCTCTCCAGCTGCCACATAAATTTGTCCAAATTGACAGATTAAATAGTGGGTTCATCAAAGAGCCGTCTGAAAATAGTTCATCTAACACATTGACAGACTTTAATCACAAAACTGCGTTTCCCAAAGTGTGTTCCGTGAAGGGTGGGTCAAAAAAGGTTAATTACAACAATTTTTTTTGTCAGAAGTAGTCTGAAGTAGCCATAAAATATTCATGACTCAGATTTTACACTCAATAAAGTAATCAGATCAGAAGTAGTAAAACAGATTGAAATAGTGTGTCCTACATTTTTCTGACCTAGTTTTGATCCGGAATGAATCATTTATTTCATCTTTGGTGGTGAAGCAAACTGATGCCATATTGATGATCAGAGAAATCTGAATAAAGGCAAGAAAAAAACTGTATTTCATGTTGGGCTGCATTCATTTTGATGGCTGTTTACAAGTTAGTGCATATTGTTGATGATGTTACTTCCAGCCCAGGTAGCTTTACAGACTTTTATGCATTACTGAACACCCCCCTAAAACACACATGCACACACATATAAACTTCTACTCACCATCAGTGAGAGACCTGGCCACCAGCAGAAGGAAAAGTGTCCACCTGAAAGGTAAATCCATGGGGACGTCTCAGGACACAAACTGCCTTTCCAGTCAGGAACAGCTTACTGAGGGCTCTGCTCTGACTACGCTAGCATTTATACCCACATCCGCTTGATGCTCTGTTACATAACACAATACAGACAACCAGCCTCCATAAAACAATCTTCATCAAACTGAACCATGGGAAAGTTTCAGGTGCTAGGAGGGTGTGTGTGTGCAGGCCCTAATATAGTTAAACTCAAGGTCTTCCATATCTGCTTTCCACACAGCATTTCTTCATGTTTGCATGGTGATAGGGATTGAAAAACGATGCCCACACCCTGTGCAGTCTCCACCTCACCCAAGCCCCACAACAGTGAATAACATTTAATTCTGCAACACACACTGGATGCCTAATCATTAGGCCTGCCAGGATGTATTGCAATGCCTGATTTTCTTTATATTGCACCACACATGGATGCAAACACATAGTGGGCTGTACACCATACACCAGTACATTCTGGAAATCATGTTCACGACCTCTCACATGACAAACAACACATGATCAAGTGTGCGGTCTGACCACACGGGGCCTTCCATAAAAACCTGCTCCTTGTTCCTGTCACTTGAACAGGGCTGAAAAGATATCAACAGAATATCAGCATTGTGCACATAATTGCATAGCAACACACCTTTTTGATACCAGAAATTGAATTACATAGACACATTTTTCTCACATAAAGAATTTACAGCAGGATTGAATTTGAATACATTATGGTAACTTTTTGTTAAATAATTATATTTGGATTTTTAACATGATTCTACTTTTACCAGACATTTAATTAATACAAAATGAATTCATAGCTTTCATTCTATTATTTCAAATGTAAAAGTGAAGTGAAATCTAATAAAAATTAATATTTCATGTGTTTACTTAGTAACAACATTTTTACTTCAACAAAAGTCAACAATATTTTTGAAATAATTATTTGTACTCATTTGACAAAATAGCAAGATTTACATTCTGCTGACTTATTACTTGAAGTTAAATTTTAAAAAAAATGTTGAAAACAAAACAGCTACTTTAAAAAATGGTACTGTAAGTATTCAGAGTACTGGAACTACATTGTGAATGGTATGTTGAAACACAGAAGAAATTCCACCACTGAAGGAATTTACATAATTTACATTTTCTTGTGCAACCACAGATCCAGAAATAATCAGGTGGGAAACTACTGGTGTAGCAAGAGAAAAGAGAACCAGATCTTCCCGTTGACTTCCCATTTCATCAGTCAGTTACTAAGGGAACTACTACTCTGAACACAGGCACGTGCCCCGTGAATGCATCTTGTTTCACAACAGAAGTCATTGAGCATACTCAGCATTTAACTGGACTAAAATCAACGTATCTGCACATTAGCGATATGCAAATTCAATTACTTTTCAAGCCAATATCCTTTCAAGCCCTTTGAGAAAAACGAAGACCATCACTGCGTTTATTTCAACAAGCCACGAACTGTATCTTTTGGAACAACCGCTCTAAGATAAAACGGCTTTTTTAACCAGCCACGGTACTTCTGATAATCCAACCATCTCTCACTGAATTGGCATTTACCCCATTCTACACTCAGGCTTTTCAGTCTCTCTGGCACCAGCTACGCACATGCGACACTTCTCTTTCTATGGCATGCATATCGTCCTATGGGGTACACACTGCCCCTAGTGCTATAGAGAGCAACGTGCACTGGTAAAAAAATAAACCACCCACCTAAGAACAAGACGGGGTGGTGTAGGGGGTGGGTGTAGACCAGTGGTTCTCATTTCAGGGCCTTAAAAACGTAAACATTTTTTAAAGACTTCAATATTTTTCAAGGGTCCTCGGGCACCCTGTAACATTAGTACTTTTACTCAAGGACACAGATTGAGTGCCCTGAACGGAATGGGTTGCTCAAGACATTATGAGTCCCACAAGGTCCTCATTCAACAAATGTAGTCTGGTGTCGATAGAAAATGATTTCACACACACAATATGGACAATGTATTGAGACACTAACAGGGACTTTAATTACACTGTGTAAACTTTAATATGGAGCTTGTCCCCCTTTGCAGCTTTAACAGATTCTACTCCTTAGAAGGCTTTCCACAAAATTTTGGAGTTTCGGTGGAAATTTGGGCCCATCCAGACAGTGACGTGCATTTATGAGGTCAGACACTAATGTTGGACAAGAAGGCCTGGCTCAAAATCCCCATTCCAGTTAATCCCAAAGGTGTTGGATGGGGTTGAGGTTAGGACTTTGTATGGCCAGTCAACACTGAATTCATCCAACCATGTCTTTATGGAGCTTGCTTTGTGCACTAGGGCACAGTCATGCTGGAATAGAAAAGGGGCCTTTCCCAAACTGTGGAAGCACAGCGTTGGTATACTGAAGCATCAAGACCACTTAAATTAAACAATTGAGTTATGGCCTACCCTTTTTGTACAACCATTTTTTCTGGTTGTTTTTGCCATTTGTGGGAGTGCCTGTGTAAAATGTGCATGTCATTGTTTTATACATGATTAACCACACCTGATTCAAAATTCCATACAAAAAAATTGAGGAAATTTTAACACCTAGAAAAGCTTCTGTATAAATACTGCACTTACAATACATGCAGGAGCTTTTTTTTTTACAGCTTACACTGCAATACTTCATAAAATAGTAACCTGTGCATTTTACACAGCCACACATTGTGCAGTGAACAGAAAAAGGGAAAATTGGACCCTTTCCACAGCTATAGTTTATGAGCGATCCAACCAGTGAGTGCATCTAGTTTGGGTAGCAGGTGGTTATAGTCCTTTGAGTAAAGCCATGAAATCTACAAGATAAAGGTAACTAGCATTAGGAGTCATGCCCAAAGTTTTGTGTACCAAATCATGTTTCTAACAGTGCTTCAAGAGAACAACCCTATTCAGTCTACTATCCAACATATTGAAACACTGCTACAGATTAAAAATATTGTATTATAAGTAGCAGTAACCTAGGGGGTTAAACACTTGCCTGAAACCCACAAAGTTGTGGGCTCAATCCCCCACTTTTAACTGTTGCAACTATCCTCACTGTAAGCCACTCTGGATAAGGGTCTGTCAAATGCCACTTCACCTTTACCTAAAACCCTAGCCCCATTACAAAATCTTTTTTAGCTAGAAGCTAACACCATAGCTTCCTTCAGTCAATCATGTTTTAATATGAAGGCATATTACCCAAGCATATGCAGCTTACTGTATTAAGAGTGATATCTTTAAATAAATAAAAGCCACAGGACACCAACTTTGTTTTTTGTTTTATTTAAGGGCCATGCAATGCCCCTTTGGATATAACTTGAAACTTTAGGTCTAGGTCCTTAACATGTGTAAACGGTACAAAAAAAAAAATGAATTCAAGTTACTGAGGAATGTACAAAAGGTGGGGAGGGGAATAAACAGAAAAAAAATTCCACAAAAAGTGCACCATCACTACTGCGCTGCAGACTTTGGGACTCAAAGGAGGGAGGCACAACCCCTTTTAAACCCTGCTGGGAAGGAGTTTTAAAGTAACATGATCGTTGTGAAATATAGAAAATAGTAATATAGGACAAACGCAATAAATTACACTGTGCGTATGCAGCTGTGTGCAAGTTTAACTAGGGAAAGGAAGGTGGAGGCATGGAGAAGGGTGCCATGGGCTGTGGTTGTTGCTGGGGATTGAACGGAAACTGGCCATGGTTCATGCCATTCTGCATACCGCCTTGGTTGGCACCAAACTGCTGGTTCTGGAAACCCTGGTTTCCAAAGCCACCAGCCTGATTACCAACAAAGCTAGATGGTCCATTCTTGTAACCCCCATTAAAGCCATTATTGCTGCTACCATTGTAGTTGCTTGCCCCATATGTCCCCCCATTTTGGGTCTTGTTACCAAAGACCTTCTTTGGTCCACCGTCATAACTGCGGTCATTACCACGGCGGTCATTACTGTCCTGGCCATAACTGCTGAAGTCCCGTCTACCGCCAGAGTAGTGATCCCTGCGGTCATCTCTATACCCGCCACCTCGACCGCCCCTTGAACGACCTGTTGGAACAAGAAGGCATGTAAAAATCTAAGACATAGTGAATAAGCTGAAGTGGTAAAAATAGCAACTCACTAAAGGACAGTAAACCTCAAAAAATAAAAATAGCAGCTAAAACCCATCAAACGGTGAGAAAAAAACTTGTATAAAACCCCAAAAGGAAAAAAGTGTGGGAAAAAGTGACTGCAGATAAACCACAGTTCCTGTATCTCACCAATTGGATTTACCTCCTCTGTCTTCCGCCATCTGGATGAGTTTGGGGTTAATGGCCTGGTTGGCCTCACGGAGGACAGAGACGAGGTCATGCGCCTGCTTCATGTTGTTGGGTGTGAAGAACGTGTACGCCGTTCCTGTTTTCTGACTGCGGGCCGTGCGCCCAATACGGTGGATGTAGTCCTCAGAGTTGTTTGGGTAGTCATAGTTAATGACGAATTTGACGTCCTCGACATCTGTGGAAGTGATCGTAATGCAGTGTGGCAAAAAGAGGGTGCAGCAATACATACACCGCCACAGCATCAAAAGGTAGAGAGGTTAGTAAATGCTGCAAGTAATTAAAGGGCCATGTACTTACCAGACTGAAAAAAAGCCACATCATTACTGGAACAAGCAAAGCACTGTGTGGAATACTAAAAGGTGCCTAAACCATTTCCATGGCTCTGATCTGACCTCCCCACAGATTTAAGTGACAACCAGGTGCCCCCTATCAATCGGCCTTGAGCCAGATCTTTGCCTTGTTGCAAGTTGACGCAAGGACTATATACAGACTTCAGAAAATCTGAGGTCCAAGTGACCCTTCTTGTCATGGTTCTGGCCAAATCACCAAGAAGCCCACAAAGCAGGGCAGATGAAATTTCAGCGCATAAATCAAGGCAAAGTCTCTTCCAACCAATCAGTGGTCTTTTGACAAATGTCTCTTTTTGGCAGGACTCGACATGACTGGAACCAGAAAAAGGAGGGAACTCCTCAACCAGCCTGGGAATCGCATTAGTACAGAGGTGTGTAGGTAACCAACAACTAACCAACTAAACAAACAAAAAAAAAAAAAACCTAAGTAGTATCAAGCGCACTGAATAGCAAGGATTTGTTCATAGAAGAGCATTTTGCAACAGCAGCTGCAAACAGGAGAAACAAGACTATTTCACAATACCACATGCCTCAGTGGTCAGTTCAGTGCACCAGCAGCATGGAAAACCCCCTAGCACCTCTGTACGCGATTTTATTGGCTGGTAGAAAAGGCAGAACTCCAGCAAAGGAGCTCCAGACCCCTCCGGGGATCCTGGAAGTGTCATGCCAAGGCCCTGCCTCCAAGACTGCACCTTCAGCTGAGAGGGGAAACTCAGAGAGAGGGACAGTAGTTAAAGAAAGCAGTTTAAACACTTTCTTTATAGCAATATAAGACATTACATCATGCATTAAACTTTTCTTGAATGACAAGGAAAAACAAACATACCTAGACCTCTTGAGGCCACATCTGTAGCAATGAGGATGGGAGCTTTGCCAAATTTGAATTCTATTGGGGGAAAAAAAAGGTTTAACTACTACACCCAACCAGATATTTACTTTGTCAAGTTAATGTAGAGAGCAAGTACCATTTAGCACCCAGTCTCTCTCCTGCTGACTTTTGTCTCCATGTATACCCATTGCAGGCCACCTGCAACACATTACAAATCAACAGGTCAGCACCTTTACCGCATCCTTCACATCGGGACATTTACAGAGTTGTTCAAATTTAACATACCCATCCCTGCGCATTCTCCTGGTGAGGTCGTCACACCTCCTCTTGGTCTCTACAAAGATGATGGTCTTGTTCTCCTTCTCGCTCATGATTTCCTCCAGCAGACGAAGCAACCTGGACAAGAAGTGTTGATGCATTTACACAGTATAATAAAATCACTAAGTATTTTTCAAATACTTAAACAATTTACACAGCACCACCAATTAGTACACAGTTTGTTTAACCTCTGACCAATTACAAAACTCTCTCGGACTAGCCCACCAGATCACATGGACCATTTTTCGTTCATCAAAGCATACCGCAACAATTTCACCATCATCATCTTTAGTACATTTAAAATAACACGGCAACCTAGTTTGATAATTTGACAGCACTCACTTATCCTCCTTCTCGCCATCGCTGCAAACATCCACAATCTGCAGGATGTTGTGGTTGGCACTGAGCTGCAGAGCACCCACGTTGATCTGGACATATTCCTTCAAGAAATCTTCAGCCAACTGACGCACCTCCTTGGGCCAAGTAGCACTCCACATCAGAGTTTGTCTGTCAGGCTGCAAAGTGACAGATCAAAAATGAGAAATACAAAAATTGTACAGTCTTCAATTGTGGATTCAAGTACACAATAGCATAACATACATTTATAAGCACAGCTTAATAAAGACTCCTACCCTGATCTGGTCAACAATTTTACGGATTTGGGGTTCAAAGCCCATATCCAGCATTCTGTCGGCCTCGTCCAGAACTAGATATGTGCACCTGCGCAGATTTGTCTTGCCTGCTTCAAGGAAGTCAATAAGTCTACCTGGAGTAGCAATGCAGATCTCAACCCCTAGAGGAAACAAACAGTTAGCTAAGGGTGTCTTGACAGTGCTGGATCAATTAATGATAGTAAACAAAACTTACCCCTTTCCAGGTCCCGAATTTGTGGTCCTTTAGGAGCTCCTCCATAGATGCAGGTTGACTTCAGGCGAGAGGCTCTGCCATACTCTGCTGCCACCTGCTGGACCTGTTGGGCCAGCTCACGAGTGGGAGCCAACACCAGACACTGAAGAAAGAAGAGAAAAAAAAATCCATCAATATCTCCAACAAAATCCAAAAATATAAAAGGAGCATTTCGTTTGTAGTGTGACTTACAATAGGTCCGTCTCCACGCTCCAGGAAGGGTTGATGGTTTATGTGCACAATAGCTGGAAGCAAATACTGTGGGCAGAAGAGATCACTTTAGAACATCTACAGAGTGGAACACATTCATGTATGATCCTAATGTTCTAGGCCAAACAGGTCAACTCACTGTTAATGTCCAGATTTAAAAAAAAAAAAAAAACTAATCTACCAAATTTCAAATATTCAGTGAAACGAACTTTGGCATATTCGTACCGCGAGCGTTTTCCCAGATCCTGTCTGGGCAATGCCAACCATATCTTTGCCACTTAGTGCCAGTGGCCACCCCTGAGACTGAATAGGCGTCGGATCAGTCCAATTCTGTTTGTTGATCACATCCATTACATAAGCTGCAAAAAAAGCAAAAGATTAGACAACAGCTCAGAGAGCATCAGCTTTTTCCAGCATTTTTAAAAATCTGAATTGCACATTAACTCACATGGAAAGCTGGCCTCATGAAACCTCATTACAGGTTTAGGGCAATCTCTCCCTTTAACCGTTATCTCCTTGCTTCTCCTGTACTGTTCAACTTCTTGCTGCATGGGGGGAGGGGGGAAGAAAGAGAAACCACACATTTAATAGCCATGTAGAGAGCAATCCTTTTGAAGAGGTCATTAGCAAATCACAAAGTTCAGTCCAGCAGAAAAGCATTGTGTCCACTCACCGAAGACCTATGGACCAGATCAGGATGCTCTTGGTAAAAATTCTTCTCAAATTTAGGCAGCTCATCAAGGTTCCAGTGTTTCTTCCGCAGCCTCTCACCAGGATTACCAAACTTCTTCCCAGGCGGAGGTCCACCTCGGCTTCCTCCAAAACGTGGTGGTCCACTGCCATAACTTTTGGGGACAAAAGAATGGTGTTTTAAAGCACATCTGCAAAGGCGCAGCTTAAAGCAACGATTCTCACACATGACATGTCTCGAACCACTAGATAATTTGGTACTGGGGTGCCGTTTTTAAAATGCTTATTTCATGTAAATTACAGTGTACCTTACATTTGCATTATATAAAACATTAACTGCTTATTGTGTAAAAGCAAAGCAGTGAGTTGTCACACTGCAGAGCAGAGAGATGGTCTCTTGCTTAAGTGTACTTCACTGTGCTATCCTTGGGATTCGAACTCAAACCATTAGGCCACCAGCAGCAACAATTTTACATTATATATGCAAAAAAAATAGGCCATACTGCATCAAAAACGAATGAGTTTTGTTTTAGAAGACAAACTAAACAGCTGCCGTGAAGCTCGCCTGCGTCACATCTTTAAGCCGCTGCCATTTTAACTCGGAGCGGCAGAGAAACAAAGGAAAAACACCGGCCGGCATTTTGTACCGGCTCTGCCACATGGAGGGCCAGGGCCTCATCAGCGACTTCAATAATACAGAAAAAGTCCAAGTTATACTACATAATACAGCCACATACATAACAGATGGTATGTCCAATGCGCCCCTTAGATGTTGGAACCAATCGACAATTTTGGGATTTTCCACCGAAAATCCTCCACAGCCTCGTTTTTACCTGGGTTCTCTTAACCCAATAAACTCAAACTCGAGTGACCGTCGGACGTATCCTTTGACATTTCATCCTTTCTTAACACTAACCTTACTTATATGTGTCCTAATTACGGATGCTTTTTAAGTGTTTAACATCCAGGCCGGCTAACTCGCGTTAGCAGCTGTGCTAACGGGTCACCCAATAAAAATAACTACTGTAAAACTCACCGCCTGTCGCGACTACGGTCCCCGTCTGAAAATTCAGACATACCGTTACTAGGCGTAAGAAATTAAAACGTTGAAAGATATAATCGATAACAGCGGTCCAAAACACAGGCCGGCATTTTGTACCGACTCTGCTCAGCCACATGGGGAAGCAGGGCCTCGTGAGACTTACAAAACAGAAACTGGCACAAAACAGACGCAACATACCACAATTTCAACAGTTCGTGTGTAACGTGATCGCTAGTTTGTCTAATTTCCCACTGAATTATTGGAACCAATAGATAAATATGGAATTTTTCATCAAAAACGGCCCATCGCCTGGCTAGTAGCTAGGCTAACCAAACAAATTATCTACCAAACTCGATTATTTGTTAGACTGGTCTATTCACGCGTAATATAAAACACTACTCCTAACACTGCCGTTATTGGCAAATAAACATACGAAATAAGTACACAGAGGACGTATTTTAACACACAGGTCGGCTAAAACGGGTTAGCAGCAGTGCTAAAAAAAACACCGTCTGTAAAACTCACCTCCTGTCCCGGCTTCGATCTCTGTCGGCATATCCAGGCATTCTGTTATTAAAGTTAATAAATTAAAACGCAAGAAAGTAAAAAAACAAATCCAAAGGGATTTAATTTAAGCGACGTTTGCTCAGACCTTCTTTTCTCCTCTTCCTGCCGGCAGTGAGAGACGATGGCGCTCGTGCCGGTTTTATCCGGGGATGATGACGTCAGAGGCCTCCACGTGCTCTTCGGGCAACTTTCAATACACCCCCACATCCACACGAGACACTACTTTATCGAGAAAAGAATATGTTCACTACATGGACAAAAGTTTTGGGACGCCTAACCATTACACCAGCATTTATGTATTTAAATGCATAAACTTTAATATGGAGTTGGCTCCCTTTTGCAGCGTTGCAGAGTTTTTGTGGGAATTCGTGTCCATTCATTCGGTAGAGCATTTATAAGGTCAGACACTGATGTTGGAGGAGAAGGCCCAGTTCATTCCAGTTCAAGGGGTTAGATTGGGCTGAGGCCTATCCAGTTCTTCCACATGAACTCACCCAGCCATGTCTTTATGGAGCTTTGTGCCCTGGGGTAAAGTCATGTTGGAATAGAAAAGGTTCTTTCCCAAACTGTGTCCACAAAGCTGTAAGCATGGTGTTGCGTATGTCTTGGTATGCTGAAGCTTTAAGAAACTTTGGAAGCAAGGTGCCATCTGAATTCAAGAATTGAGAATTCAAAATGTGTTTCTGTGTCAGATCTCACCTTAACACTAAACTAGAAAGGTATCTTTTAGAGTGATTACTTGTTGTTTAATATCCACAGAGTGATTACCTGTTGTTTAATATCCAGTGTGTAACATATGTTTGCTAGAAACTTATTTTAATTTTGCAGAACATAATTGCATTAGAAACTTCTACATGTCTTACATGTTGCGTGTGTCACAATTCTGTCTGTTATTGTGTTCACACACCAATTTATATGCATGTTTTTCCCTTGGCCAGTAGTTTCACAACACTTCATGAAGACATTAAGGCTGTAATCACTGAAGATCTCCCCTGATTGACCATGTAATGTTCCAAATGTTCAGGTCATGAGCAGCTTTTTCCTCAGAGCTGGCTAGCACCTGTCTCTCCTGCGAACAGGAGGCTGTTCACACCCCCCGCCTCCTTTCAGAGAGGAGGACAAATCCTTTATCATTCTAACAGAGACACAACTGCTGTCTTTGTCTCAGTCAGCTGAACGATGGCAGGCTTGAATCTTGAATACACCCTCATCAGAATTACAATAGACAGTTTACAGAGGTTTTTTTGTAAATATATATGACAGCATATGCAGAATCTGAGATTTTATCGATTTTTCACATTTTCTGCAAAGCTTGATCAGTGTCTAAGATGGAAACAAAGTCATTCTGGCTGGGTTGAAACACTGCTTTCTGTAAAAGTTTTATCACAGCAACATATTACGTGTAATTGTTACAGATATGTGGTCTGATGCCTGAGATGCTGTTTTACAGTCATTTTAAAATAAGCTTTTGGCATAAAACATTCTTTAAAATGCCATTCAGGATGAAGAGGTATATAGTCCCCAAAAAAACATAAAAAAAAAAAAAATAT
>JBBPDE010000026.1:10894489-10922308 GCA_037974605.1 Nannopetersius ansorgii | reverse complement strand
ACACACACACACACACACACACACACACACACACACACACACACACACACACACACACACACACACACACCTATAACCACAGGGAAACATAGGCTAAGCAGCTGCAGATTAAAGAATGATAAACATGTATCAAAACAGCCACAACAAAGAACACCCCAATTTGTTTTTATTGCACAATGAGAGAGAGAGAGAGAGAGAGAGAGAGAGAGAGAGAGAGAGAGAGAGAGAGAGAGAGAGAGAAAACAAAGAAAAACATAAAAAGTGAAAGAAATGAAAGAGGAACGGAAAGTTGCTCTGTAAAGGGACAGATAGTTCAGAGACAGACAGAGAGAGCAGCAGACAGACAGCAGGAAACGCCGGGCAGAGAGGAATCCCTTGCTTGCAGCTGTGGGAGAGGCTGGTGGTTTCCTGTACTTCTTCGGGAAATCAGCCATGTTGGAGGGTTTCTAGGAAACGTGTTGTTTTAAAATTCCCTCAGACAGAAGTGCACTGGCACCATAAATGGCCCGGTTCTGCTTCAGCACATCACTAATGAGTCTCCACTGCCACAAGCCTGACACTGAGAGCATGGTACTAAACCTCAGAAACACTTCTGTCTCAACTGTCTGGATCTCTAAACACAAAACCATGACCTCCTCCTCCAAAACATTTGCCAAAATATACAGGGGAAAAGGAGAACACACGCTTTTTGTTTTTACACGACATCAGAATGTGAGATACATACAATTATGCTGTCTGTTTAATGGGCCGTTTCATCAGACAGACAGCATAACTGGATCTGCTTAATTCGATCTAGTGCAGTGATGTACATGAAATGTCTAAAAGTCATTTGTACTCCTATTTTATAAATGTGGCACTGATTGTTATCAGATGTCAGGAGAAGCACTTTTTAAAAAAGATAATTAATAAATGTTTGAATCATTGTGAAATATATGGAAAGAATGCATCCCATATGTGATAAACATGAAACTACCTACATGTAATAAACATCCCCAAAACTATAACCCAAAATCTGACCCTAATACACAATTCACAAAAGCAGGAT
The DNA here is from genome assembly GCA_037974605.1 of Nannopetersius ansorgii. Taxonomy (NCBI): domain Eukaryota; kingdom Metazoa; phylum Chordata; class Actinopteri; order Characiformes; family Alestidae; genus Nannopetersius; species Nannopetersius ansorgii. The sequence goes on along the minus strand of JBBPDE010000026.1, from coordinate 10,921,263 downwards.
CATTTTTCTGTAGGTTGACCCTTCTTTCTTGATTTTGCAATAAAACCTGGACATTACTGACCTGAAAGACATAATAATAATAAAAAACAGCAAGCATACACATAAGCAGAGACAGGTGTCAATTACATACAGGTGTAGATAACATGCACAGTATCCTCAATGTGCTCTTTCAGAGCTGAGGGTGTGCAGGGACGCACTAAGCTGAGGTTTGCTTCACAAATACAAATCAAAAGGAAGCAATAAACACACACTTACAGCCAGTGTCTTTAAGGCGGTTGATGGAGTTGGACAAGAGCCGCACGCAGCCCAGAAAGCCGGCTCCCTGCTTCTTGTGGATCTTCTTATGGTTCCACACACTGATAGTGATGGAGTCCAACTTCCCAATGTATCTAAACAGAGGAAGACACGCAGCGGTAAATCTAAATTTCTTGGCAATTTGCATCATATAAGACCGAACTGCGCACTGGGGTTGCACTTGTGTAACTCAAATGTCTCTTTCGATTACAACACCCACTGTGCTTCCTGATGGTTAATAAATTCTTAACATTCTGGTCCTCATATTGTTACATAAGTATGCTATGATGTCAATACAGTATCAAAAAACAAGCATCATAGCAGTATATCAAAATTTTAAATTTAATCTCCACCGATGGCCTCACATTTACCATTTTCCATGGAAACCACAGTCAAAACTACACATCAGAGTGTATCCATTTAGGCAGGCAATTGGGAGGGTGTATGCCTGAACCCACACTCAAATAACTGGGCTTATTTTCCTACAGTTGCTTCTAAATTCAAGAGGTTGTATAATCCTGTGTATGAAGTTTATTTTGTAAGTAGACTGGCAGTAGACTTGTAACTAGACTGATATGTCTAAGACCAAGCTCAAAAATAACTTAAGGTCATTACTTCAAGGATATGGATATGCTACTCTTTTTTATATTTTTGTTGCATGGGGTACAGAATTGCAACTTTGTGGAATCAAGACCTTTTAACATCTTGCTTTATATAGGGCTGTGTAGCTGCAGACCGGGCAGCATGCCCTAGCTAACCTTATAAGTGTATTTCAGTATTAACATTTCAATAGGTAACATTCATACTATTTGGTAAAGTTCCCTTTGGTGCAATTTTAAGAACGGAACAACAGAATAAATCAGTCAAGGTTTGTAAGCCATTGCTTAAGCACTGAGCACCAGTTTTCAAGACATACTCCTTCATTAGCAAACTACTAAATGCAAATCAAATCAGTTACTGCAATTTCTTAAAATGTAAAAAAAAAAAAAAAGTCACGGTACTGAACTGTATATGCACTGTTGAGCAACATTTCTACACATCAAGAGAAAAAGCAGGGTGCTATGGCCTTTGAAGCACAAAACAAATCTGGCCCAAGAGTCCTTCAAGCATGTCTGAAATGTCATAGCTTCTTAAAAGGCTGCCAAAGTGAAAGAGTCCTCTGTTAACGAAGGTAGAGGTAAAGAGAAATGGGGGAGAAGGGTTGGAGGGGAAGGTGGGAGATGAAAGGAGAAAGGAGAGGGGAGACTAAACTAAAAGGAGATTGATAGCATGGCTAGATGTTCAGACGAAGCCAGGCAGGCCAGAGGGGGCAGAGGAAACCCAAACAAAAAGCTGCTTTGCTGGAGCTGGCAAATATTTATCAAATTTCCAGCACCAGAGAATTTAATAAAGTCCCAAGCTCAGAAACCTCTGATCCAAATTATGTGGAACTCTTGTGGAACTTTTGTGCGTGCCAAACTATGCTTATTTCCAGACAATACAACTGCTTGTAAAAGACCTGCAGGCAGACCGCAGGCCAAAATCTGGATGATGTATTAAAACAGGACTGATAACTTGGATCCCCTTGTAATATAATGATATAGTAATTTAAGAATATCCTAATGCTGGCAGATGGTCTTGGTGTTGACAAAAAATAACTGACACGCTAAAGTTGCCAGTGATCACAAACAGGTGATTACAGTAAGCAGAGCATGTAGCTCCTCAGACACTGATCTGAGATCAGCTGTAATAAGTAGCTTTTAAGTTGTTAGAGCTGCACTGCTGCTCTGAGACCAGTTTTAAAAGCTTGGCTGTGCTTGGCACAGCCCACTCAACTCTCCCTGAGCCAAAGTTCCTCAATGAAAGGGCCAGCTGCACCCTGGGAACATACAGTCCACCTGTTGCCCCTGGTTACAGAGTTAGAGAGAGGTTGCGATAGATGATTAACACTGGCAGTAAAGTGACGTTTGGGTCAAAAATGTAATTTGCAGAGTTTTGCCCTTACATCAAATGCAGTTCCTTACACAAGACTCCTTGGTCATGCCTGGAGCTCTAAAGCTAATGTGGCCATGCCTATATCTCAAACTGGTTCAACTTTGAGTAATTTCAAACATATGTGCTGAAATACTTAGTGACACTGAGACATCTATGAAAATTATTAAAATTACAAAATATATTTATCCATCAAGATGGCCGTTACAGGCTGCTTCAATTGCTTCCAGAAAAGGAACATACCTTTCGTATGTCCGTCAAAACAATTGACTATTAAAATTAGTTCATCATGCAGGCCACATATCCCTTGTGCTGATGCTAAAGACTGTTTAAATTCATCAAAAGGAAAGTGGCTGATAGCAGAGAGGGAATGCATTTCTCCATTTCCTTCAACAGCAGGTATTAACACATTTTTGATGCGGCTTAGGTCCAAAATAGACTCCAAGCCTATTTTTACCAGAGCAGATTGGGGAGCCACTTCTGTGATGTTTGTGATTCCACCAGAATCACCGCCATATATTTCATAAGAATCACAGAAGTGGCTCCCCAATCTGCTCTGGTAAAAACAGGCTTAGAGTGCACTTCTTTAGCTGTCAGCCTGAACATGATAATGTGTCAGTCACAGTTTCCACTTTGGGTTGTGACATGTTTGAATGTTACCTTCAAAAGCTTAATAAACATTTTAGCTGCACAGCTAAAAACAGTAGTAGGCTATTCTTGAAGGCCAAATTTTGACTGTATTTGTTCAGTATCAAAACAACCAGACCGACCACAGACACCAAACATGTCGTTGCTAATAGACTGTATACGGGGTTAGGGGAAAATGGTGCAAATTTGATTTCATAGGAAATTCTTTTTTTAATGGCAATGTAGGTTCCCCACTTTCTCTTTTTATGTAACTCGATGAGAGGAAAAAGCGTCCAGTCACTGTGGCAACCAAACAAACCGAAACACGTGCTTCCTCTTGCTGTCACCCCTTGTGACTAGAGGACAAATACTGGAAACTTTTTCCCTTGCTTTCTCTTACTCTTATCCACATGCACAAGTACACGTACACACACAGACACACACACACTTATAAACTCTGGGAAAAATGAGGCTGGGAGCCTAATGACTATTTTTAACTAAAACTTGATTAGGGCTGGGTGGTACAAATGTGTAAGGTATATGGTGGTATTTGAAAATGCTGATCATTTTTCACAACAAACACATTCTGTCCATTTATGTTTAAAGGGGGATAAACTGATTTGCGGTGTGGGAGCTCATTGATTGATAGAAAGAGACAAGACCTCAGTATAACAGTTTCACAGACAGACAAACACCACACAACATTGTCAATATCAGTTATCACTCTAAGAGAGTAATTTTGGCATTGCTTAGCTGGAACAGAGCTTGTACTTTTTTGCACACTACTTAAGCTATGATTGGGTTAGTACAGACCCACATACCACAGAATAGATATGATTTTAGCTTCGTCACTCCAGCACCAGTCACACGACCGTGCTCTCTCAGATAATAGTTTTCCTGATTTACCCTTGTCAGCAGTGTACTTCTGAACTGTACTGCGCTGTGATGAGTGGCACTGTCTGGAGCAAAACCTCACAGATCAGGTTTCAATAAACCTTTCTGTCAACCCAGCACCAGCTCTTTGCTGAGTAGAGCTGTTACCATGCTGGCTAAGCTAATGCTGACCAGCTGATCTGTCTTAGCTAGCTGCACTAACACTTAGATAGACAGATTTGTACTTACAGAAGAACATTTAAATTGTTTTATTAAAACAAAATACAGTTATGTGCAGAAACACTTTGAAAAGGTCTAAAAGTAAGGAACAAAGAGCAAGTGCAATGCGCCCAATCCAACAGTTGACACACAGGGAGGTGTGTGCTAGATGTGCCCATGGAGAACAGCTTTAACTTTAAAGCTCCTTCTGAAACCCCTGCAAACAACTCAGATCTAGAGCACTATGTGGTCTAAATACTACAGACTGCATAATCTGTAGCCTCTCCGGTCAGGGGTGACCTGGATCTGTGTGTAGACTAAATATGCATAATCTGTAGACATGTAAAAAATTATTGGATGATAGACCAGTCTCAATGATTTAAAGTGACTGCAGTTCATTTCCACAGTTCTGACTGGGTGCTATGATCTGTTTACAGAGCAACAGTAAGCAAATAAATGGCTGTAGGAGACGCTGGATAAAAAAAATAGATTAATTATATGCATGTTATTCACTTGTGAAATGTCAACATTAAAAGAGATTAAACATTAAATCAGGCTGTTGGTTTACTTGGTTGAAAAAAGTGACATGACGATCAGAAATGAAAAACCCACGAAAGACACTAACAGCAGCAGAACTACATAACGACATCAAAATGACAATAGCAGGCTTTATAATAATTTCTGAATGTTTAGGTGGGTTTATGTCAGTTGTCATAAAAGGCTTATGAAGATGTAATGTGGCCTTATGGATACTGGCCTTTAGCAAGGTGTTACCAAATGATCAATATATAATTAACATATAACTAACCTTCTACAGACAACTCACCCGGCCTGAGTATCTTTTACGTTTCTAGGTTCAGGTGAGAAAGTGTCTGTGGCTGGTCAGATCATGTGTGAGGGAGAAAACAGCAGGGAATGTTGAGGACTTACAAGTCATAGTGTTGGTTCCATTTGGGGTCGAGTGTGTTTCTGACAGTGTCTGTGGAGTGGCACTGTCCTGAGCCGTCCACTACCACCTTAGCGAAGGGGTCAGGCAGGCCTACAAAGGGATTAGAATTCAGTATTAGACACACACACACACACACACACGCACACACGCACACACGCACACACACAGAAAGGGTGCACACCAGCAAAAGACAAACTAATGTCAACTATTAGCACTAGGTCAGAGCAACAGAAAACAACAAAAAAATAATTGTGGTGCAATTCTGTAACAAATCAAGCCCGAAATAACACCACTGTGCCATGGCATACTGTTTACTTTATATGTATATTTAACAACTTGCTCAACCAGACTGAAGGTCTGCAAATGTAAAACACAGTTTATACTCCCCCAAACAAAATTATGTCAATGTATTAATTTAATCTTTTAAAATTTAAAGTATATACACTAATCAGTCACAATATTAAAAACAGCCTAATTTTGTTTAGGTCTTCCTCATACCACCAAAACATCTCTGAACCATCAAGACAAGGACTTAAGAAGTCCACAAGGTGTGCTGTGCTGTCTGAAGCAAGACATTAACAGATGATCAATTCCTGTTCAGTCCTAGATAATGGTTGAAGTGGGAGAGTGCATCACCCTGCTGAACAAGGTCACTGCCATTAGGGAACATGGATGCTATGAAGTGCCCAAGGCTGCCCGGCAGAACACTGCACAGAGTATCACACTGCCTCATCCGGTATTCCCTCCCTGGCACATATGCATGAACTATTTCTGTTACGTACTGACCACTGCATACCCGGAACACCCTACAAGACCTACTGTTTAGGAGATGTTTTGACCTAGTCATCACAATCTGGCAATTGTGAAAGAACACTTTGCTCATCAACTTCACAAACTGACTGTTTACTTGTGGCCGAATATATCCCACCCCTTGCCAGGTGCCACTGCACTGAGATAATCAGTGTTATTCACATTTCCTGTTTTAATGTTCTGGCTGATCAGTTTATATTTCTGTACTGTTGCAAAAAAGTCACGTAATATATATCAGAACAGAAGTTATCGAAACACCTGTGCTTTACATTTTCAAATAACTTCTGAGCACAGGCATGTATGTAAGTAAAAGCAAGGATGTGTGTCATTTGCATATTAAAACAATTTAAGAAGAATGTGAAAGCAGGTTCAAATAGATAATTATTTATATAATTGATTATTTGGTAAATTGATTATTTTTTCCTAATGTTAACATTAATAAAATAAAACAATGGTAATGGTAATAGTAATGTGCTCATGTAATGCACCATGATAGTGGTGTCATATTGTCGTATTGCCCATCCATAACACGAACACACACATTTTCTCTACAGACAGAGTTATTATGACACAGATAAGCATCAACTAGCGTATCGGTGACTGACTGTAACAACCCGTTAATTCTAGACACCCACAACCCAAACACAAACACACAAACAGACACACACACACACACACACACACACACACACACACACACACACACACAAACACACACAAACACACACAAACACACACACACAGACAGACACAGTGTCTTTAATTTCCCCCAGGCTGGCTAGTGTTTTTAATCGGTGCACTGCTAGTTTCGGCAGTCGTGCAGAGTACACAGACATGCAATCTGCAGCCTATGAGGCCGCAAACTGCTGTTTTTCTCTTCTTCCCTTGTTCTTCCTGGCTTCTCTTCCCAACAGTCTCTCTCGCTCTCTTTCTCCCCCACTCCGGTTATCTGATCACCCTTGTTGTCAGCATCAGAAAAACAAAGTGTTGTGTGTTAGAGCGAGAGACAGAGAAAGAGACTAGAAAGAGAGACCAGACAGAGACAGATTATAGTTGTGTGACTGTGTGTGCATGTGTGTGTGTGTGTGTGTGTGTGTGCGTGTGTGTGTGTGCACGGGCCTTGCAGTCAGGGGTCCTTTATCTCCTCAAACTGACCCACATTTCTGGCGTCTCATGGGGGAAGAATACTTATCTCACTCTGTGCACTTCAAACAGACGGGACGACTCAAACACTGAGCTGATTTACATAGAGCTACAGAAATAGTGCACTCTCTCCCTCTCTCTCCCCTTGTCACTAGCGCTCTGGGTTACTTACGAAAGAAGTCTTTCTTCGCCAAATTCTTCGCACACAGCACTGCAAGGAAAACAGAAGAAAAAAAAGGCATTTAATTTCACTGGCAGCTAAAACGTCAGACAAGGTTTTACATACAGCACCTTTAAAACAGATCACAACAACAATCATTGTTAATACAAATTCTAAATAAAGCTCCATGCAGACTCGAGTGCTCGGACGTGAGGGTCAATGTCCGTCTTTACTACAGGTTTAGTAATTAAGGCAAAGCTACAGAGGCACAGGTTTCTAATCTGCCTGTCAGTAGGCTGTATTTTTAGGATCATGGTGCTGAAATGGGTCAGGAGATAGGCTGAGATTCATGCTCAGACTTTTACTGAGCTAGACACGCCTGGATCAAGCAGACAAGCTTTAAAAATGCATCGTGAGCCGTGGAGAGCCAGTGGATCTGCAGCCCGCAGCTGGCCTACATTCGGCTCCATCAGGGCTTTAAGAACTTTACTACTGCAGGCCTCCGAGAACTGATGTCACTTCTAGGTTTGTACCCTCACAATGCTAGTATAACCATACATAGAAAATTCAAACTATTCAAATAAACATTATAAAGGAACAAAATAAAATATTTGTTCATGACAAATCCCAATGGGTGTTCTGAATAAAACTACATACATAAACAAACTAAATTCTGGCAAAAATGTGCAGGCCAATCATTAACCATATCTAAGTATCTGACTAAAATGATATAGAGAACTTTGTTGTGAACTTGGGTTCAATCATTAACTATTCTGGGATGAGTTTCCCCAAAGCTGTTTTAATGATAAACACCCTGCACACTACACGCTCTCTACTTGAGATAATCGAAACACTAAACTGCTTTCAGGTAACACAGTCCAGAAAAGCTTCATGTAGGATTACAAGGACCCAAAACCAAAATATCATTTATTTCACATAAAAAATACCCTTATTGTTTTACTATACTACATGTACTACTAGTATAATGTAGTATGGCCATAATATAGTGCAACATTTGCTGGAATAAGCCTTTTTTAATACTGTGCAGTTTAACCTTATTGTCATGCTATCATAAGCAGAATGAATGGAGCTAACAAAGAAAGACTTTTCAATATCTTTCTTTTGGGAACACCTCAGAGCTCTTCAATCACTTGTGTATTGAGTCTGTATCCTTCCTCTATGCCAGAGCATACTCACTATGGTTTATGTGGCAGACTAAGGATATGAGGTTAAGGGCTCTTCATTCGGGTAGACTTAAAGCCCCCAATACTCATTAATGAGCCCTACAGGGTCAAAGACTCCATATGGGCACCATGTGAGTGCACCTTGCAGACATGGAAGCATGAGCCAACCACTTCAGGGGAACAGCAAAGCGAGATGAAAAGTAAAGGGGGAAATGGTATTCAGATGCACAGAATGAAGAATACAGGCCAAGCGAAAAAGGGGAATGCCTGAAGGTGATGTGAGGAGAGAGCAGACAAAGGCTGTCAGAAAGGCTGCCTTTGAGGAATTCAACCTAAACAAAAAGAGCAGTCTGCCAGTTCCAAGAAAACGGAGACAGTGAAGAATAACAGACTGGAATGTGTGTGTGTGTGTGTGTGTGTGTATGTGCGCGCACGGGTGAGTGCCTTTCACAACACTCGGGTGCAGGTGAGTAGCAGACTTTACTTAAACTAACCCAAATATACAGAGGTATGCTCATATGCGGAAAACCATACACCATCGAAAGTATTCAAACCCCTTTTAATTAATACCGTCAGCTACTAGAAGGTGCACCCATTGCTGACACAGGTGTTCAACTGAACATGCACAGCTCATACAATTTAAACTGAAAGGCACTGCTTATGGAGTTGGACCTTCTGGAGCAGTTTCACATGAGCCCAAGCATTGGCTAAAGGAGTATAAAGCCCCCCAGCACTAACATGTGGAGCAGAGGAACTGTTCTGGAATGCTGTAGCTGCATTCAAGTGCATTCTGCACGAGCTGGAGCCACAATTGTCAGCATTGCCCGTCCTCATTAATGCATCTGCAGCTTAATGCAATCAACAGCAATGTTCTGACATGTGATCATAATATACTATAAATCTCATACATAACCCTTTAAAATATACTTTTCTTTACTATGCAGGTCTTCCATTGCACTCTAGTAGCTTCATCATATTCAGTTTAATGGTTATCAGGTGGTCACTGGTATTTCCGCCTCCAGCTAATGCAGCAGGACAACACTATCCATGATGGAGCAAAATTCATGCCTTAGAATGAGGTCATACAAGTATCCCCTTCTGTACCAACATTCAGTCCTACTAATATGAAGGACCATAAATGTATACAATACACACTGTGTGAATGAATTCACAGAGAATTTCAACTAAAATGATTGCCTTGATTCCTACCTCATGCAGAACACATGCACTCAAGTGGAGCCGCAAATGCAGTTTCATTCTGCGCACCTGAACTAGCTGATTCTGCACCTACACAAACACACCATGGCTAGTAGGTGCAGCATGGAGCAATGAGAGGCACTTTAAGATGGTGTTGTGAATGCATGTCAGGATCCTCTGGAGGAATAAGGCAAAAAAGGAAGTGAGGGAGGTAGAGAGGATGTATGAAAGAGCATACATGCTTGCTTCTCAGACTAGAAAGAATGTGTCTCCATAAACATCTCTGGGAATGTGTAACGTTCCAGAGAAACCCACCTCATCACTCAAACATTTGGAATGCATCTCTCTCTCGCGTTGCAAATGCCAGTCACGCCACACAGACTCGCACATGCCCCGAGTGGGTCTTCAGCACCCTAGTTTATGCTTTGCATCTTCCATTAATTATTCACAAGCTGTGTGCATTGAGGGAGAACAGGTGAGCAAGCCTTTGGCACTCTCACAGAATGCTCCATCTTTAAACTCTTGTTTTGCTCAAGAGAAAGTACCACACAGCCCAAAGCCAGCAAAGAAGAGTGGTGGGGAGCTTGATGGTGAAATAAACTGGGTCACTGAAGACAGTATCAAAGTGCTGGTGTACTGGATCCAGCAAAAATCCTTTGAAGTTGCTGTTTTAGGTCGACTTCAAATGAGTCTCGCTATTTAACGTGTGTACAGAAAGGATCTGGAATAAGGGAAGAATTTTTCAACCGCAGAATAAGGGAAGTGCTTCCACCATGCAGTGGAGTCTCAAGTAGATGAGTCTAGACTAAAGGAACTCTAAAGGAAGGATTTGGAGAAGTTTAACACATCATCACTAAAATGCTGTGTGGCGGTGAACAAGCCGTTACATTTTGTTGATCTTAGATGGAGAGAATTTGGTTTGTCAAACATTACAATGACAAAAAAAAGTCATCATGGAACATTGACCCTGCTATGGGAACATAAGCAAGACACTAGTTTCTATGTTTGTTTCCATTTTAGTTCTCGGAAAGTTAACACTTTAATCTTCCGGACACATTTTAGAGGTGAAAGCTTATTTATCACTTTATTATTAAATTGGTTCCAAACACTAGAGAACATTTTCAAACTGTTTCCCTATAGCCACCCACGTAATGCTAACCAAAAAATAAAAGATTGAGGTCATCGTTTTGGGTCAGATTCTGTCTGTTAAACAGTTTCACTGAAGAAGCTTGGGTATTTCTTCACAAACAACAGAGCTGAGATATAGAAATAAACACAAATATCTATAAACCTGTTAAAATTTTGTACAAACCATTGAAACGACTCATCCATGAAAATTAGTGCAATCTCAATTGAACTTACAAAGCTTTAGTTGGCTTTTTGGTTCTACCTTAAACCATTTTTTTCTTAAATTGTGTAACTTCATGTTCTGACTGCTGCACCATTGGTGGAGCAATTCCAACAAGACAGTGGCAATGAACCTGAACTACGTTATAATTTATAAATTATAAAACTTAATTAATTATAAAACTCACTACGCCTTTTCTGCTAAATAGGTCAGGAAATCCAGTCAGACTCGTGTGTCTTCATATCTGAATATTAACATACATCAAAAGATAATATTTCTTATGCCACACATGTGCAAATATCACAAATTTGAACCTTTTAATTTCAAAAAAGAAAGTATAAAACAGGAAAAAACACCGAAAACGAAGTGATTATGATGATTACACCAGGCAACAAAAATTTGTTTTATTACATTTTGTAGTGTTTCTCATACAATCTCAGCAGCTGATTTTGGTGGTAACATTTATTTTCACGTAGCTTCAATGGTTTAGTTAGAATCTTGGCAGGTTGTTGGTTTGTTGTACATGCAGATAACAGGGGTGCCAACTCTCATACATTGAGTGTGAGACACACACATCAATGAGACTAATATGAAAAATAATAATAGTATTATAACAACCTTATAATGAAAAATATGCATATAATTTAGTTTATCTCTAGAACCATTGAACTAGACCTTTCATTAAAAGTTGTTACCCAGTGTTATTCGGACACAAACCAGTGGTTTTTGAGCCAATTCTACCAGCCAGCAATGGTAGTACTACTGCCTGATCTCTTCCTCACTGGTTTAATACTCAACCAAATGCTTCATATATGAAATAACAAAACATTTTTTCTCTGTCACCAGTAGCCCAATTAATAACCGCTTTAGTGTTTGTCTAAGCACTTTGTTTAAATAAAGAATCCTCTGCAAGAGTCTCATGTCAACAGTTCTACATGAGCTCAGTCTGTTGTGGCGTTTCTCATGTTACAGGCTGAAAAACCCCAACGCATTTGTCTCCCAGTCTGTCACTTCCTTTGCTGTAAGACTAAGTGCAATATTCTCACCAATACGTCTGCCAAAGCACTAAGGCCATCTGACATTTCCATATGTATGGGGACTGTGGGTGGGCTTGCTCATTGGCTGTTCTCTGGTCTTTTCTAAATGGTTGCAATCAAGAAGACCCATCCAACATGTCCTAAACATTCACTCCCTTTTCCACAGACCATAAACAGAAGATGTTTTACTATAACCATATTACCCTGCCCATGCTAGTTCCCAATTCAAACCTCAACATAGTTTTCAGAAATGCACATTTCAGCTTGATAGACTTGCCAGTGTCCCGACATGTATAAAAAAAATGGATTTTGGTATTTGGTTTCTTTCTTCATCTTTCCGGAGGCCTAAATTAAGACTCGGAGGCTGAAAGAAGCCAATTCCGAGTGAACGTTAATGAATGCATGTGTGAGTGTAAGTGAACAGTCTGACGCCAGGAAGGGAAGCAGTCAGGGGCGAGAGCCAGTCGCTCTATGAGCTTCCCCCCCAGACAACTGGAACCGGACACGACTTGGTGTGTGTGTGAAAATTCAATTGACTGAGAGCCGTATGTGTTAAAAATGCCATCCAACGACTAGGGCTTATTCCATTAAATGACATCAGAAATACTCTGAAAAGTCTGTTCTCTAGGAAATGCCTAACCTACCAAACTGGCATAAGGAAGGAAGCCTGGTATTTCCGTCCAATGAATCAAACAGCCGCCATGGCGCAACTCAAAACGTAACGACCTGATAGAATGGTGCCGTCAGTCTGGTGCTTTCCCCCTGGTATGTGGTGACAGGCGACATTTCTGCCCTGCTCTATTTCCCAGTAAAACTACGGCTGGTGTCGGGAGTCCCCGTCTATCCTGAACGGTGCTGCTTCCCAAGGGCTTTCTTGTGTTGTCTCATCACTGTGAAAAGAAGTGAGAGCGCACTGGAGGGAGGTGTGAAGCCACAAGGAGAGAGAAGAGTGTATGAGGAAAAGCACTGAAACTAACAAAGAATGGAAAGTAAGAAACAGTTCTGAAAATAAAGTCAGAAAAAAGGAGTATTTAAGCAGTGCCTTGTGCTTCATGCTTGTAAACCTCCAGTCAGTACTGAGTGGCTTGTTTTGGAGAACTAATTGTTTCTCAAGGGCACCATCTTCACTCCAGATGAGGGTTCTCAATGCAAAGGTGCATTCATGTTCTTTTACAAATATCTTATGCTCTCTCACTGTAGCCTCTATCCAAGCACAGTTCTAACAAAGTTCTTAGTAAGGTAGTACTCTTAATGAAGTTTGCATGTATACAAAAATGTCAACATTATTAGAATATGTGGGCATGTTGATAAAAAGTCAAATCAGTTTAAACGTTTAACAAAGCATGAAAATAAAGTAATAATGCAGTTTAAACTTTCTTGAATAGCAGTCTAAAAGTAGATAATATTTCACTAAACCAGGCATAGAAAAACCTAAAACAATGAAAACACAGATTGATTGAGACTCCTAATGTTAAGATCTTACGGTACAAACCTAATTTAGGTGTAATATCTTGAGTATCTTACATAGTACATACGCAACATAATACTACATAGTTTTTCACCTTTTCAGAAACAAACTCATGAATACCGCACAAAGAACACATAAGCAACAATGTGCTGACACCTTTCACCACTGCTTTAATAACTATTCAATTCTTCTGTCAAGACCAAGAGTTCAACATTGGCTGCAGTCAGAAAAAATTGCAATACAACAGTACTGAACATACCTTTGTTCTCACAAAATGTAAGTGTGTGAAAGTGAGTATTTAAAATTCAACAAGCACTTATGAGTATAATTACAGTTTTATGAACCATTATCAAATTCAAGGAAGGAAGTGAGTGCTTACATATGCATATGGAAATTGTGTGTTTTGTGCTGACTTCACTACATAATAAATCCTAATTCCATTCTTTCAATAACCTTATTTCCTACAAATGTACTGAAACACTGACTGTAACCTAGCGCATCTCGGCCAGTCAGAAGTGCACAGTTGTCATAGCAACGGCAGGATTAAGACGCAGCTGGGGGAGAAGAGAGAGGCCTCTGTGCATGTCTGCATGTTTCTCATTCAGCGCGTGATCCCGCTCGCCACGCCAAGGCTGCAGAAGCAAACTGACAGGACGTACTCAATTCAATCAAGCAGTGAGAAAATGAATAGGATGAAAGAAAGGACAGTGATGTCATTAGGGATAATGGCGGTTAAACGGCATGGGCTTGAATATTTTGGACCACCAAGAGAGAGTCAAAGTTATTCCCTTTGAGAAACTGTGTTATTTTGGATAATCCAAAACTACTAGATTTATGTATAGTCATCTAGAAGAAGAGCTGGTGTGTGCCATATACAAAAACTTGTTAGGGCTGAAAGTATTTTCCTCTTCAGAAACTTTGGTCAGCTAGCATGTGGGGGATGAGGCTCTTGGGATTTAGTGATAATGAGGAAGAAAGTAGCTGGACAATATATATATATTTTTTTTAATTTTCAACTACTCGAATGTTTGAAACTCACCCATCTCTAAACAATAATGTTCTATAGTATCACAGGATTTGCTCGAACTGTGACTCACAAAAAAGTAAAATAAATTTAAACAGAAGTGGATCAGCAACCACATGTGGCTTAACAGGTGGTAAGCGTGTAACAATATGGTAGTAGAGAATGGACACTATTAATTATCAGAAGTAATTAGGGCTGGGCTATTAATCGAAATCGACATTCAGAATCTATAAATCGATCAAATTTTTCCAGGTCGATTATTTTGATTACTTTCCCTTTAAAAACACTACCGCATGTGGAGTCACGTGATGCCGCTCCGTTATGTCCTCCGTTATGGAAAGCTTAAACACAGACAACTGAGCAAATTGTCAGTGAACTATGAGGGCAAAAAAAAGTTTTTTTAAATAAAAATAATCGTTCATTAATCGTAATCGAGTTCAATTTTGATTTTAGGCCAAATCGCCCAGCCCTAGAAGTAATTACATTTGTTTTAACACCAACCTTTGAATATGAGCACCATCAATTAACAACTCAGTCCAGCACATTATGTCATACACTACACTACTATTACATGCCCCCAGTCTCTAGTAAACTGATTATGGTCATTGAGCATACATTTAATTGTTAATCAAATCTGATTGTGGGTTGGGTTCACTGTTACAGTAGCTAGCTAGTAAATACTATATTTGAATAACTATAATACTTTTATTTTAAGGAGAGTTTGGTAAAAGATCAAATCTGTATAGTCCATTAACCAAGACATGTTTTAGGGATCCAATTTTTCCAAAATAGTTTAGCACTTAAGCTACAGGCTGCATCCAGCCCTTCACTAAGGTGGTGCAGACTTGTCAGTGTGATGGACAAAACTTTGCATAGATACTGTGGGCAGGCATTTCAGACCACAGGCTCTACATTTACAGTTTATGGTTCAAGGGTACCAGTTTACTTTTCTAATACAAGTCCTTGCGATGTCTAAATCGTCTGTCTAGAGCAATGAACTTTTGTTAATTCTTATGGCTCGCAGCAAGTGAGGTGCAAGTGACCATTCTGTCATATGTGAACACACTATATCACTCAGTGTAAACAGCACAAAATTCTTCATTCTACATTTAACCAAGTGAAGCAGTGGGCAGCCAGGAGCAGTGTGTGTGTATGGTACCTTACCCAAGGGAACCTCAGAGGTGCTTAGCAATCTTGGGAATCAAACCCACAATGTCCTGATCACAGGACAAATACCCTAACCACAAGGCTACTCATACTAAACGCATACTAAATCACATCATTAAGTACTTGTGCTTAAGTGCTTGACCTACTTTTTTGTTTTGTTAAGATTGGCAATAGTGAGAAGTGTTATTGTTGGGTTTGATATAGGCCATATTTGATTTAGGCCATCCAAAGTTGTTTTATTTTTCAGTTTGCCCCCTTATTGTGGTATTGCGTGCCTCAGTGACCCTAAGAGCTACACCAGCACAAGCTTAGCCTTCAGGTGGGACACCCAGGTTAGGGAAGAGGCCAGACAAAGTGCAAATCAATTAAATGAAAAAAAACCCAAACAAAAACATTAAGCCAGAGCACCCGCGTCCCCTTTCCCACATCCTTCGCCATCACGTGCCCCCTTCACATTTCTGTCTACTCCCTCGTATATGCCTGTCTAGAACCAGCCTTGATGTGAAGTAATGTAGAAAATTGATGGGATGCATCGTGATGCAGAGATATCGAATCAAATTGAATCATTCACATGACAATCATAATTGAATCGTGAGACCAGTGACGGTTCACACCTCTAGTACAAGGTGACCTTTTTTAGTGAAATACTTCAGCAAAATTGCTTATTTACTACAAGCTAAGAAAAATAAAATATATTTAGGTTGACACTGGCCAACATTCAAGAGTTTCCCTAGAAAGACGAGTAAAACACACTTCACTAACACTTTCTCAATAATAGAGTAGCAGATCATCTAACATCTCTTATCTCTGTCAGATGAGACCTTGAAAGGTTAAAATTCTACCAGAAAGAGTAAGAGTAGCCCCTGTAAACTGTCTGTCTCACATATGCATGCACTGGTGACATAGATGATTGTCCTTGTGGTAAAACAGTTCACACGGTGATCTGGGGTATATGCTGCTGGGTTAGTGGTTAGTTGTCCGCTTCATGCTGTGCACGGATGTGGGGGTGTGAGAGAGCCTCGCCAGGAAAGGCAAAACTTTCCCAGCTCATTAAAACTTTGTACACAAATCATAATCGAGTTTGCGAAGGAAGTCTATGTTTCCCCTCATGCAAAGTCTTGCCTTTGTGTGGAACTCAAAATGTGAGGAGCCCTGAATTCAAGCCACGACACGTTTAACAAGGTACAAGTTTACTAGTGATTTTTTTCTCTCACATTATTTTGTTTATCTTGAAACTGTCTTTCACAGTATTTTAATACATCGGGCCAAGAGGAGAAGAACACTGTTTCTCAATCTAATCACCATCTGCTGCATCTGTGCCATACAGTTGACTATAACAGACAATATTGTACTAACTGCACAAAAACATGTAAAACTAGGACAGTTTGCAGGTAAAATGCATGTAGTTCTTTTCTGATGCCAATTGCCTTCTATCGTAATTGTGTCTCATAATTGAGTTTTCTGTTCTGTGCAAGTAAACCGCTGAACATGGTAATCAGCTGTGTGCTCCAGATGCATCCGATTGCTATATTGAAACATCTGACATGATCATAACCTTGCTGGAAAACTGTGCTTTTCAGCAGGTTTTTATGAAGTTTTTCTAAGCCTGTCCACTGCTTTCACATTGTCCAATGCAGGCACTCCAAACAGCCTGAGGTATCTCTCTGGAATGTACCCACCCAAACCCCCACACCCCCACCTCAACTTCCACAGCCTGGCCCAGCCCTGCCTGCCTCTGGATGTGTTTTGACTATAGCTCTAGGATTGCATGCTCTCATTTGCAGCATTGTTCTTTCATAAACAAAAGGCTTCCTTTTCCCCCTTTGCCACTCTTCCCTACTCGGCTTCTTAAAACAGGGAGTGCTGGAATCGAGAGAGAGGAAAGGGGTCGAGACAGACATTGAGAGGCCGAGAGAGAGAGAGAGCAAGAAAGAGCTTAAGTGTTATTGGAGCACCATGTCTAATCTGGAGCTTGCTTCCTCTTTCAGTCCACTCTGATTCTCCTCCTGCTTAAAAGCCTTTCCCTCCCACCCTCTCTGTCATTCATTAGCTGGGGCTGTTGACTCCAAACGTCCTGTCTGTCTGAGGTCACATCTGACTCAGGACAGATGCTTATCAGAACCGGAACACTGCGGCGACAGAGAGGAACTGGATCTAAGTGACATGCAAAGGAGCTGAGAACATTCAACAATTCTCAGGGATACTGAAGTTAAACACGTACCTCTTAAGCATCAAAGCTCATGAACAAATCCTCACCTAGGATCAAAATAACAGACAGAGGCATTTCCACCAGTAGTGTACCTTAAGTTCAAACAACGTCGGTCAATGATTTCATTTTTGAACTGTAAACCATGAGCCCACTTCCACATTCATAGGAAACTACTCTGCAATTACTGACTTATTATAATAAACACTACAGGGTTTAGTAGGTAATAGAGTCACTGTGGGCTTTTCTGGGGGGTTGAATGCTCGTGAATAAACACACTGGGTGAACTTCTTCCAATACTTAAGTCCCCTCACTAACTTTAAATGAGTACTTGCCACTTTGCCAACAACTATGAAGCATTTCTCTTCAGTGGCAGCCTAATAAAAATACCCTTTCCAGTTCTATGCAGGACAACCACTGAGGTAAAAGAAAATGGCAGATTCCTCTTGTATTTCAAGTTAACCTTCATTTAGTGATCAGTCATGCCCAATAAGCAGTTCCCTCACTCCCAGCATCCCCCAGGACAAACCTCTTTACACTGGCTTTTGGAGAAATGGGTGAAAGTATTGATAGAGACATGTCATACAACACACTGCTGAACTGGGCTGCCATGATAAACCTCTCAAATAAAAAAATAACTAAAAGAAATGGTCACACAAGGTCCTTTTGGCTGTCACAGAGGTGCATGTGCTATAGAAGGAAAAGTAGTATCATGTCAAGCTAAAACCAAATTAAGAACCTGTGGTGTCTGGCAACATTCCATATTGGTTACGGAGCTAGCCCTGAAACAACAGCTCTAACAGGGAAGTGGAAACTGTCTAGCCCAAAAGGATGAGCATGTGAAACTTTCCATGATTAATGAAACTCACTTTATGATTCAGTATTTTCACAACAGCTTTAAGAAAACATGAAGCAAATGTATGACCATATTCAGTTGCGTAACAACTTTACTAATGAAACTAGATGACAGGGTGTGTGACATTACAAAGCTGAAGTTGTTTGTTTAAACAAATATTAAATCAACAGATTGCTTGCCCTCTATGATGCATTATCACATGTCCACAATATATACCGACCCCTTTTTGATATATCTGTTTTTATTTACATTTGTTTCATTTCATTTGATTTATCATATTATATTCTCTTTTCTCAATACCTATGGGCCAAGATCAGCATATATACTTCTGTTTTGGTTACAGTTAGACATGGAGTGAAGGAAGTTGGTCCCAGAGTAGAACTTAAAGAACAAGGTAGAGAAAGGGTCTCTAAGCAAAGTTTGGCTCTTCAGACAAATATGATGTAATGGAGTAGAGCTGTAGTAGAGGAATGGGAGTTCACTAATCTCTTTAACAGAGACAGGAGGTTTGGTGAGCTTCACGATGCTAATGGCAAGAGAAGTTTGTTCGCTTAAGGAGGACAATTTTTAACGGTTTACATTTCATAGTATCTCATAATTTCCCCATCTTTCTTTTTAATAAACTGCCATATGGCACAGTAGAACGTATTACAATTTAGTATGTGTTAAAGGAACATTTTTAGGATTAGGCCTAAGTGGAAAAATGTCACTTCAGAAAGAAAAAAATCTAAGACTACACAGTATCAGTCAGTGTTCTCTTTCTTCTGTTCAAGACTGAGTTAGGCACCAATCAGCCACATTAAAAACGCAAACAGGTTAAGTGAATAATATTGTTTATAATATGGTACCATTTCAGTGGCATTTGCCAAAGGCTGATCTATATTAACAGTCAGTTATTAAAGTTGATCTGATGGAAGCAAGAATCAAAAGGGGCAAGTATAAAGATCTGTGTAACTGATGAGGGCCTAAATGTGAGACAAAGCAACATTTCTTGTGAGCTGCTTTTTTGTATGAAGGAGTTAATACCTTAAACTGGAGACAGGGTCATGTGTGCCTAAGCTTTTAATGTTGCAATGGCAACCCCATCTGTTCAGAACCCACTAAAGGTTTGTATAGTTGCACAAACTGCAAAAGTTAATAGTGACTATGACAGAAGATTCAGAACAATCAGTGGATTGCACTGTGCTGAGGAACTGCAGACCGGTCAGACAGCCCATGCTGACCCCTGCTAAAAGCACCTCCAAGGGGCATGTGAACATCAGAACTGAACCCTGGAGGAATGGAAGGTGGTAGCCTGTTCTAATGAACACGCTTTCTACAGACGATATGTGTGTGCTGTTTAAGTGCAAAACAGATGGAACCAGGATGCACCACCAGAAGGTGGCAAACTGGTGGAGGCATTCTGATGTTCTGAGCAATATTTGGCTAGGAAACAGTGGATCCAAGTATTCATGTAGATGTTATAACCCAATTTGCTACACGGCCAGGTGAAGAATGGAGAGTGTTTCCTTCATCCTGGATCTTGACCATAATTTCATAATACTTTTCCACCCAATTCCCACCACACAGGCAGTTACAGAAGAATGAAGCCAAACCCTCAGCTGGGCACAAAGAGCAAGAGCTTAACTTCAGCAGAAAAATGGTTATTTCAACACAACCACAACAAGGCTCATCATTATATTTAAACCTGTTTGTAAATAAGCTGGTTGAAGCAAAACCCTGAGAGCTACTTTGCATGAAGCAGGATAAGAATAAACAGAACACAACATAGATGGGCTATGTTTGCATCTGCCTGTGTTAGGACTAAAGAAAAATACTGAAATGTTTTAGATTTTCAGCCTTTGAGCAAATTGCAATAATTGCAAGCTAGCAAGCAACAGTACCAGGAATTTAAAATGTGTGCTCCAAAGAAGTCTCGCTGAACCACAGAGGCTAAGCAGAGACAGACTCTTTAATGCTGTGAACAGAGAACACTGACAGCCTGTAGTATCAGATGCCTCACTCACAGTGAAAGCGGTCTGGTCTGGCAGAATGAGACTAAACAAAACAGGCCTGAGGAAGTGTGGCTGACTGCCCGAGTGCTACTACTGTACCTGCTGCAGGTAAACATACCTGACCCTACAAGAGACCACCACTGTGTGCGGTTCTCTACAGGAGCGGACTATAAAGCTCATGTCTGGTCTATGGTCTGAAGGTCCAATACTTCATAAGAGCACAAGTAGAGTTGGAAGAGGGTTCATATTTTCCAGGGGTCTGGTTTCCAGCAAGAACAACAATCTTAGACCATTATTACATTCATATCATATATAAGGTGTAAAGTAAACCAAGCGTTCCTATCCTGAAATACTTGATAAACATGGACCTAGGTTCTTAATTATGCCACTACTGGAAAAAAACAACAAAAAACAAAACACAAAAGGCAACTGTTCACAGCAAGGAAAGAGAAGTGTGGTAAAAGATTAACCTGAAAGACATGTGGGCAGCAACAGTCAAAAATATATATAGGCTATGAAATGGGCAATGGAAAAGAAAACAGGCTGCATTTTGTACCTTAATTTAGTCTATTCAAACATTTTCCTACAGTAACCATTTACTGTAACCCTCAGGACAGTCATGGCACAAAGCTCATGGCAGCTCTATAAGATCCAATGTGTTTCAAAAAAGGACTGGAGTGAAAGTTTAAAAAAAAAAAAAAAATGCCTGGTACAGTAAATTAAAAATAAGATTACTATGCAACAATAGGGGCTTCTGATCCAATGGATAGAGCTGATATCTGAAGACAGCGATACTGAAACGTTGATAAAATTATGAAATTTGGCCTACATTTATGTTTTGCACAAACGCAGCATGGTAAAATCCAGACATTTAGTTTAGTAGCTCAAGGTTATTGACAAAAATATTACCCATTCTGTAACATATAATACACACCCCCTAACCGTGGTCATTTTAAGCAATGATCTGCATCAACTACTACAAACTAGTTAAATTAAAGGTATGTTCAATTGTTGCACACAGTTACATGCATTAAACAATTTTCTCTGCACATGGGAATGTCTAATGCAACAACAGTTCATGAATAACTCTCTAGTAAATGTCTTTTCACATCTGCAAAAATATGTCTTGAACACTGACATTAGCATAAATAAAGAGAAATTAAAAATGGATAAAATGTACCTTTAGTACGTTGATGCATTTAACTGTTTTGTTCTGATATAGGGAAAACACTGAAAAAAACTGCTGGGATGCTGACATGTGCAGTATGATTCCACATTTACATGAGTTAGGATCCAAAGGCAATCTAAAAGGATGAGAGAGAGAAAGAGAGAGAGAGAGAGAGAGAGACAGAGAGACAGAGAGAGAGAGACAGAGAGAGAGAGACAGAGAGAGACAGAGAGAGAGACAGAGAGAGACAGAGAGAATGGTAACACTTCGAACACCTGGAGTTTACAGCACAGTTGTTGGCAAAAGGCACTCCATCTCAGCATCTGCAGAACATTACCAAGAGTCTCAGACAAGACTCCAAAGGAACAAGGCCTTCAAGGCCTCTCTGTCGAAATTAGAGAATTAAGACTGTGCTCGGGAAATGTCTACAAACGTTATAGCTTTCAGACAGACTTGTGGTGAAAGCCACACAGACTTGACACAGCTGGTACTAAGCTGTGAGGTGGTTATGAGTCTGTATTCATGAAGTGTCTCAAAAGTGCTGATCTAGGATCATGTTTCCCCACGTCCACTCCAGTGCACATCTGTCTGCTAAAAAGCAAAACTGATCTAGAAACAGGGATGCTTAATATTGGCCCAAGCAGACACTGTCTCATCAAGAAAAAGTTCTTATTTATGGCAATGTTGCAAACAGCCCAAGTGAGCAGTTGTTTTGATTCTAGGGATTCATTAAGAAAAAAAGTATTTTTATTAATGCAAGACATTTCAGAAGGAACTGAAGGTTTGTAGGTTCAAAGATTAAATGAAGCAGTGAAACGTGGGTAAAAAGAGCTACTTAAATAAGCTACTTCAAGGTGAAAGGTGAAAGACTTTTTTTACCATACATAACCTACACAAATATTTTTGTTCCAGTTTAGGAAGTTTAGGAAGCCAATGTGGCGAAATAGCTCGGCATAAATTTCAATAATGTATTGCATTACAGTGGTCCATGTTAGAGTAAGTTAACTTGGCTACATGTGTATTCCCAGAGCAGAACAATCCAGTAAGACAAATAAAAAAAAAAAAAATCAAAACAAGTATGATGTTGAATCATTGTTGTATCATTTACTATATTCTGTAGAAAAACATAGCCTTTGTATCTAGAAAAAACACTGATTATTTAAATGTTTAAAATTTTAAATATCATTCTACAATGCATAATAACACACTGCATAAGTACATCTTCTTTGAATTTACTTTATAGGAGGATTATGACTGTTTTTGGCCAAAAACATTACTAACGTTTTCAGAAAACTTGTGAGATATGGACCAACAACCTCCTGAACCTGCCGCTCACCTGCCAGTGCTGACCTGTGCTCAGGCCTCTTGGTTCGGAAGGCCCCTTTGTATGTTTCTGCCAACGCTTCCCTCTCTACATCTGGCCCTCACCGTGGGGCAGCGGCTCTAAAGCGTGACCGCCTCAGCCTTTGTCCTTCCCGCAGAGCAGCTGAACCAACAGGAAATCCAGTCCCAGTCCATTAATTGGTGGAACCATTTCAATCATTTAAGAGCCCTCAGTCGGAAAAGAAAAACGTTTACAAATGACATGCAATTAAGGCACCTTTTTTCATGCTTTAGGTTTGTTTTTGCTGCTGTTTAAACAGAACATGGAACTGTTTGGTAAAATGCAGTTCTGAAATTTGGCAAGCGGCTCAGCTCGACCCAACTAATGGTTGTTTTCACTACACACACTGCGTGAAAACCAACAGGGCTGAAATCACATCCATACTTGAACGACACCCAGCTAAACTATTATATGATCCATTTAAAAAGTGCAAAATTCTTTACCACTCCCTACAGAGATATGTTGTGATAATGTTGAATGAACAAACTTTCTAAATCCCCGTGCTAAAGGTTTCATAAACTGATACATTAGATTTCCAGTGAGTACTGAGTCCTTAATCCAAAGTTTCGAGAAAAAAAGCTCAAAAATGGGTGACAGCACATGGCACCTTTTGAACAACTAATGAGACAGATCTCAATCATGTGTCATAAGGATATGTCATAATTTTATCTCTGTAAAATAAACTGTGCTAACACCATTAAAAACTTGGTAAGAAAATATTTGCTGCAGGTTTAGCAGAGATCAAGGTAACATGTAGAGACGCGGCACAACTATTTCTATTCCAGTTCCTATATTGAAACCTTGAGGATCAGCCAACGCTGATATAAAAAAACTGTGTTTTAAATTAAAGCATTTAAGTGCTTCAAGAGCTAACAACATGCCTGCACCCCTTCATACAAAAATGCCATGACAAATGCTGTGTTGCAAGTTAAAGTTCACACAAGGAAACAAAAAAGTATAACTAGCTGAAGAGCCTCGTTTCTTTTAAGTAAGGATAATTGTGGTCACCTTGCTGGAATTGTCTGTTCCAACTTAAATGGCGCAGCAGTCAGAACTTCATCAAATAAAATACATTACACTGCGAATGAAGTAACAGCATGAGTGAGTTCAGTGGTTTGTACCAAAAAAAAAAAAGAATACTCGACCATTTAATTTATTCAGTCCAGCTCTACTCGCAATAAAACATGACAAGGTGAGTTACATATGTTACAGGACTGAACTGTACCTGATTTAGCATTTTCTACATATCACTCCTGTTAAGCCAATTACCGACTTTCAGGTTTTGTATTTAAAAAATAGGAATCTAGTGTCGCCCAGTAATCAGTAATACAATCAATGTATCAATTGGGATCACTAATTTATGACAATATCCAGTCCAAGGCACTACATCAAAATTTCTCATAAAATAAATACACACAAATGAAAGCTAGCTACTATCTTTACTCTAATCAATTAAGAACATGTTCAAAACCATGTTGGAAAATCATTATGCATTGACTATTTCTATTATGTTTCTTAATGGAATGGGTCACTTACAGACCAACCTACGTTTCTAAGCTCCCTGACACCATTAGGACAGTAAAGGAGTTTCATGAGGAAACAGCAGCAAAAAACTTATCAGCAAGACATCATAACGTCCCACCACCCTCACCACAGATACTGCTCTGAAGTCGCAATTTTTCCCTCCTGAATTTGTCTCCCGAATTCTTCCAGTTCATTTCCAGAACTTTGCTTTATTTGAAGAGGGACATAGGTGGTCTTACCACTGTCAGTTTTCTTCTTTGAAATCACAATGACGGGATAAGCTTCTCACAAAAACACCCAAAAATGTTTTCAACCCAGGGAAGGTCAAACAGGGGCAGCACTGTGACAACTTCATGTCTGGTTCGATTTTTTTTTTTTGCTCAGCAAAAACACCTGACGACTCCCTGGCAGGGTAACCTGGCTCACACGTCGCAGCTCAATTCTGAAATCTCTCTCTTTCACTTTGCTCCGTCAGAAACCATACCTTCAATATTGCATTTGGCTGTTGTAGATAAGTGGAAAACCCTGGAATTTGCCTCGACGCTGACCCTGGATAGACATCAAACGCTGAGGCGGTCATCTCCCTCTCCCAGTCAAAACACACAGACCCTCAGGCTCGGTGAGCTGTGTATTCAAACAGCACAAACCAACCAAACAGACCTGAGAGCAAGAGAAGCAAAGGGATCCGATGCCAAAAGAAACCCCCTCAAGGCACCACAAAACGCTGGTTTTGTGAATTCGGCATCAACTAGACAGCCATGACACAACATGACTGTTGTAGTCTATATTTCACACAGACCACATTCTACAGAACAGGAACAGGGTTTAGAATATTTGAGAACTGACAGCCTGAGTGAGGGCCACGGTTTTTCCCTTTTAACATGACAATACAGGAGTTCTTGAAATGGGGGTACCACCACCTAAACTGGTGTGCTTTTGTATTCCTTGGATAGAGTTGTGCTCATGAATTGTATTAGCTATATGAAAATACAAAATACATTAATTAAATGAACAGGCTTTTAAAAAGGATGTATTCTGTATTATATTCTGTATTCCTAAGAATTGTGCAATATTTCTGGTGCATTATTATTGTTGTCAATGTCTGTTGCTACCAAGCAACTGCGGATCGCCTTACATGTAGCTGTACATATATCCATTAATACATACATCTACTAAAGTGTCTAAATCCTCCATATTCATGGGGAATTGGCAAACCACAACCAACTAAATAAGCACAAGAACAAACACTAACAAAATATACCCTGGAATGTACTACAATAGACTGAGGGGATATATATAAAACCATAAATAAATGAATAAATAAATTTTATTTTAGCACACAAAAACATTACTACTCTGGTGGAACTCTCTTTGGATGGACACTCACCCAGCTAGCAAGGCGTCGCACCGTTTAGCCTAGTTAGCTAGCTCTCCTGTAAAAACACTGGAGAGAACTGATAACATGAAGCTAATATCCTGAACACTTGGTGCAAAATAAATGTTTAAAAGATAGTGTTTTGACTGAGCCTAAACTAGAGAGCAGCATTAGGGCACCCAAGTCTTTATCCACGAATGATTTGCTAGCTGGGCTAGCTTACGTTATTAACCTTAGCCTGTCTGGCTAGCTAATTAAGGCCAACCTGCCTCATCACATAATTTATATATTAAAAAAAAGAAGCATAGGTAAATATAAAACAGTATTTTGCTCTTTTTAAAGTCCAGTATGAGACACAAGAGCCACAAGGGTAGTAAACGGTCAACACTTGCTAATGTCCACTAGCCAAGGTTAGCATGAGCCGTTGGGGTTGAGTCGTACCTGTTAAACGCAACTTCACGGGGCCATTTCTCCTTCCCCCTTGGTTAGACATCTCCTTAAACACTATCCAGCTTGTGTGCAGAGAAGCCTGGTGAAAATGCGGTCTGGTCTGTACGTCCTCTTCTCTCTGCCAGCCCCCCTCTCTCACAGTGGACTGAGGATAATGGAGTCGTGATGTTGTGGCCCGGATGTGCACAGAGCTGCCATGTCCATACTGCTCAGCTCGCTCACTGCATTTCGAGGTTAAAACACTCTACCCTCTCAAAGCTCTACCCTCCCAGTACACAAAAGGAAAAAATAAGCCTATGAGAGAACAATCCGTATAGAAGCAGCTCTTACTCTCCTCCCTAAGGCA